>JBBJLS010071525.1:0-30637 GCA_037577275.1 Bryconaethiops microstoma
GGTACACAGTTAGTGATCCGATTCCACTACGGTTCTACTGCACATTATAGCAAGAACCACTTAACTAAGTAAAAAAACAACAGTCCATCATTACCTGATTACACAACATATTCTGGTTTGTTCCATGTGTTCCTTCATCATTTTGTTTGTTTTCAATATTAATCTAGAATGTAGAAAATAATAAAAACAAAGAAAAGCTTTGAATGAGAAGGTGTGTCCAAATTTTTGACTGGTAGTATATATATATATATATATATATAATAAAATCACACACACACATACAAAATCACTTTATAAAAATTATATCTATATATATATATATATATATATATATATATATAAACAAATACATATGTGTGTGTGTGTGTGTTTGTGTGTATATAAGAATAGCATATAAGTAAAAATGGACTCTTTCGAATTCTTTCGAATTCTTTTAATAGAATTGTGGTTTTGTATCATTCCTTAAGTCACTGATATAGAAATGAGCTACATGACACGTATGTAAACCTTGCATAAAAACTGCAAGGGTGTAACAGGTGTCCGTTATAGTAACATTTTCTGTGAAAATGGTGAAATGACATCAGAATTGACTAAATCAGCCCTTACAGCAACTGACGCTTGTTGGAATAAGCTTTGTATTTCAGGGGTTATGAGAGGTTCATGAAGCCTTATGACTAAGAGCTGCCAATGCTGAGTTATTGATCTAGATTGGGAAAACATGCACCTTGATCTTCTGTGTGTAAGTAATGTAGCAAATGGGCTGATAATGAAACAGTAGAATTGACTGAACGCCTCATTGTTTAGGTGTGAGCTCGTGTTCGTGTGGTCTGGAATTTCCTCCTCCCGTTAGTGTAGAACCCTTCGGTGTGTTTGGATGCTCCTTGCTGGAGGAGGCATCAGCTGGGATGTTGTTTTTTGGAGCGGTTCATTGAGGATGCTGTGAGTGGCTTCATAGCCTGAAGATGTCAAACAGGGAAAAAGCTGCTTCTTTCTGCTCCCCGGCTTGTTTGTGGAGAAGCCAGCTGGCAGAGGGCTCTAATGAGAGGAGCGGTTTGTTACGAGATCTTCAAGAGCCACGTGAATCACTGCATAACACGAGTTTCAGGGCATAGACTAGGTTTAAATGGACATGTTCGTTAGATCTTGGAGGCCCAGGGTGTGATCAAGCCGAAGCAGAACAACATGCGTGTTCCTCACTTATAGCTACATACCAGTCGTTTTAGTCTCGAAGCAGCCCCAGAAGAGTTCATATTATATTTCAAAATGATTAACTAACTGAATCACAGGCCTGGAACAGAAATGGTTAAACCAGACACTGAGGGGCACTAAAGAGCAGAAGATCAGACACTGAAAGTCCAGAGGGTGGACCATGACTGACATGATCCTTCAGACGGAGACGTTTGTTTTAAAGAGGAACTGAAGTGTCTCTCTCTCGGTTTCTTTTTCCCCTTTTCTTCTCTCCCTCCTCCATTCTATTACACCCTTCTCTCTCTCGCTCTCTATCCCTTCCTCCTCTGTCTCTCCTCTCTCTCTTGCTCTCTCCTCTCTCTCTCTCTCTCTCTCTCTCTCCCTCCCTCCCTCCCTCTCTCCCTCTTCTTCTGTCCCTCTCTCTCTCTCTCTCTCTCCCTTCCTCCTCTCTTTCTCCTCTCTCTCTTGCTCTCTCCTCTCTCCCTCCCTCTTCTCTCCCCCACCCGCTCTCTGATGTTCTTGTCGTCCGGGGTCTTGTTCTGATAGGATCTGTGTTCAGTAATTAAGTAATCAGGAGTGTGTGCTGTGGGAGTTGTGCGTGCCGCTCAGGCGCTCGTCTTTGTTTACACAGAAGATGTTTGTTGTTCTCCCGAGTGGCGGAAGTTTTGGGTCTCGCCAATAAAAGTGACGTTCTGCCACGGCAGCGAGCTTCCAGAGGGCATCTGCAGCGGCCGTGTCCGTGATAAGACTCATCACTCTACATTAACTAAACACCGCTCTACAAACACTCAGCCCTCGTGGGCCGCCCTGAGCTGCCAGAGCTGATAGAGCTCTCCCAGTCATCAGCTGCTTGCTCGCTATGGAACCTGAAGATTATTTACACCATATGTGAGTTTCTCTGGGGTTTGTAAACACACTGAAGCAAGAAAAAAAAAACAGCACCACCACATTTAACCTCTTGAACCCCAGGTTTATCATTCATTTAATAATCTTAATGCTTATTTTTTTCAGCAACTGCTATCTTTACAGCTGAAAAGGTTACAAATGGGTTTAAGGGCTAAATAAATGCTGAGTGACTATGAATAGTTATTATAAAAGTACGGCGTTTAGCACAATTTTATATTTAAAAGGTGAAGAGTGTTTAAAATATCGGCATTTTTATGCACTTAAGTGTTTGAGTAGTTGCTTTTTTTGTTAGTACTCAGTATTGTTCTCAGGAAGTTCAAAACATACTGGGCTGACAGTCACTTGTTGCATTGCGGTTGATTCAGTTACTCCACATTACTTTAAGTTGCTTACAGGCTTTATGTTGATTTAGGCTTCTCTTACAAACCATGATTTATTTCTAGCCATCTAACTTTCAGTCTAACCGTGGACTCTATTTCATGATCGTGGATGGTCTGTCACTATGGCGACTTACGCCACCTAACCCGCTCAAGGGCAGGTTCAGTTCGAGAACCTCGGATCATAAACACCTCTCCAGCCAATCAGGGCTTTGCCTCTGACTCCCATGATTTACTCAGAAAAGTGTATCGTGATGCGGTTTATCACAATAATGATCCTGTATCGTCTCATCGCCCACCCCCTTCTCCTGGTCTGCTCTGTGTTGGTGCGCTGTATCACTTTCTCTCTGCAGATTTTATTTCTCGTCGTGCTTATGTGCGAGTCGGGCCTTTTATTATGTCCTGCCGTCTAGAACAGCGGCTGCCGCTGCAGCTATCCTGTTACATCACCAACAAAGATGATGACACAGTATTAGTCACCCTTTCAAACACATGCACAGCTGGAATGCACTTCAAAGGCAAAACCACATGTAGTAAGGCCTAATGAATCGTATCCTCATATTCTTCTGTGCACAAGTACACACATTTGTGAGAATACAATAAACTGATATCATAACTGGGAGGTTCATACTGAAAATATCAGGTTTAGTTTCCAGTTTCAGTGCTGGTATAATCTTTCGTTAGTTAGTCCATGTGCCCTGACGCATGATTGTGGCACAGTAACACTAATTTAGTGCACATTTAGTGGTAACACTGACCCGACACACATCATATGCTGTCATGACATGCCATTTAAATGAAAAATACACTTTTAGAAATGTAGAACTTTTTCAATGGATTACATGTATTCTGCTTAATGTAAACGTAATGTGTGTGCTTTCATGATTTCAGTCAAAGTCGATTACATGTTCTTGTTTTTCTAGGACTAATATTTGACACCATATAAGAAAACAAACAAAAAACCCCTGAGGATTAGAAATAAGGTTACAGCCGATAGGTGACCTGCCTCCTGGAACAAATCAGAGTGTCAGGTCATGCTTCTGATTAAAACTGCATTCAGACACACTGAGTACAAATTTACCATGTTTTAGTTAAGCAATGGAGGGAGCTTGTTATTGCAATGACATGTCATGACAGGTTATGTCCTATAATGTTTATGATGGTTGTGTTTTATTTTACATCTCACAGTAAGTCATTTTGTGTCTTAAACCAGGAAGAGCTGGATTCTGTTTGACCAAAGTTTTGGGGTGTATTTACAGATAACGGGTGACTTTTACTGCTTTTCCATGTTAGTATATCGGATCCAATTCTAAACTAAAGAACTAAACGTTAGACTCAAAATACGTCTTTTCTGATTGGACACATCTGGGGTAAGATTGTAGAAATGTGATGTTTTGCCCAACCATTCAATAAACCCTTTACTTCAAGTCTTCTGTTATGAGGTCTTAGTTTCAGTGTGGAACCACCCACAGTTTCCTGGAGTTTAAGGGGTTAATCCTTTCAGTTTCACACGCAGGACCCAGAGATGATGATCTGGAAACAGCCAGTTTATGTCAAGATCACCCAAACTCAGAGCTTCCCGTGTTATGAAAGCAGGTATCAGGCAGATAAATGAGCTGAGTGGGTTTTCTGGCCGACAGAAAGCCTCGAGTTGGTGAAAGTGTAAAAGTCGACTAAGACTGGATTACGTAAGAGTGTGTTCCTGTGGTTATTTGTAGCGAGGTTAGCATTAGGACCAGGCGGCTCAACAGATGGCTATGATGACGCAGAGTGAGTAGGAACTGAAGTATTTCTGAAAGGGGGTGCTTGGAGATGAATTGCTCTGTGTGGGATGCTGGACGGCGGAAAATGAGCACAGCTTTTAGAACCGGAGCGTTATGGGTAAAGTAAACTGACACGGGCTCTCGGATTCCCCAGTTTCTTATATCTCCAGCTTTCTCATGGGAATGCATCTGGAGAAAAAAAATACAAATCAAATTTTACCCCCTCACTCCAAAATGTCAGCAGTCAGACATGACTGGGTTATTTGTATGAGGTTTAATTTTGCACTGAATCTAAGAGACTAATGTAGTTAGGAAGTAATGGAGGATCATGGACACCGATTAGCGTCATGCAAACTGCATGAGGAAATTTAAATATCATTATCAAGTTATCAATTTATCAATAGTCAGTTTTCTTTGATAAAACGGAACAAACTTGATAAAACAGCTGTGCAACACACTTTCATCCATTTATGTATATAAATGGATGAAAGTGTGTTGTTGCACGGCTAAAAACAGTAGCAGGAACCACATAAGCACTGAGGCTGTAATAATCTAACACCATGGTCTCAAAGCACTCTAAAAATAAGTAAAAAATTGATACGCAAAACTGTTCTCAAGTGCTGGGTTGAACCAGTTGGGTAATGTAGTTTTGCTGGGTAATTTTTCTCTCTCTCTGTCACTCCATTAACCAACATTTGGGTTATTTTACAGTACTTGCAGCAAAAATATAAGTAGAAATAAGTCCTTGAAAATGTGCTTTGTGTTTGTATTATACCATTAGATATCTTTATAATACTTCGATAATCTAATTTGTACTTTTTGTGGTATCCTGTAGTAAACTGTAGCAAGATAAGATACACCTTTATTAGTCCCACGAGTGGCAAATTGACATTGTTGTGGCAGAAAGTGATCAGAACAAAGGTAAAAGCAGCAAAAAATAAAAATAAAAAATAGAATAAAGCAATACACAACGGTATAGTATAAAACATACACCATACAAATAATACAAAAATATAAATATAGACATTTGTGTGTAGCAAATATATATATGAAAATATAAACTTATGTAAGTTTATGTATGTCTGTACACATTGGAGAGCAGAAGGCATTGACAAAAACAGTAACAAACAGTAAAAGTAAAAAACAGTAACAATGAACCAGACAAACTGCACAAAACTGCACGTTACCAGAAAACCACAAAAATTGCACATGTTGTACCAGAAATATTGTGCACAAGAGAAAAATATTGCACACGAGAGAAATATTGCACACAAGAGTAACTTGCACTTCCATGGTGTTTGCAATTGTAAATTTTCTGAGAAAGAACTCTTTTATTTACTATAGCAGGATGATAGTGGTCTTGCTAACCATTTCCCACATTTTTGGATAAAGTAGATCGATAGCACGCGTATTCTTGATCTCTAATGCAAAAAGTGCCAAAACTCAATAGAAATATGTTTCTTTCAGTTTGTTTAGGCATTGTCAACTCATGTTTAAATATATTTTCCAAAATGTAGTAACTTTAGAAAGTTCTTCACTCCTGCTGCACTGGCCCCAGTCATGTCATGTCATAAATCATTGGAAGGCTTCTTTCCTGTAGAATCTAAACAGACAAGGCCCATTTCCATTACACAAATGACAACATTTACACTAATGATGTACATGTTTCCACATTCAGAACTAAACATCTCAGCTTCTAGAGTACGTACCCTTACCACATTTTACATCACCATTCCTAGAAATGTTCTGAGTGATCCTACAGAACGGTTTTCAACCATATTGTTCTTAGCTGGATTCAGGCTAGATTTTTATCAAATAGGGGTGTAATGTTTTTGTTTTTTTTGATAAAGCATTTACAAGTCAAATGTGTCCCTGGTCAGCCAGACCTACATCCCATTAATATGTGGCGTATATGCAAATCAGCTTGTATACAACAATCACAAGCATAGCTCCTTATTTTTCTGTTCTGTTCAAAATAAAAGCACACTATTCCACAAAACAGTCCATGCTTACAGGAAGAGGGAGTTTAGAATAATGATCCTCCTGTTTTCTCGAAATTATGAGCCACATGTATTAAAACAGTGTTGTTTAACAAAACCCATCCTTTGTCCAAATTGAGATACAGTATTCAAATTAAACTTTGGGCAGAAACTCACATTAAGATATGAACTGAAAGAGCAGTGATGCTCACATTAAATGCTGATGGTTGGTCTTGTCCATAAGCAGAATAGCAGGGGGTGCTGTGACATTATTGGAAGGAGTTTCAGTTGTCAAGTGATCGGATTTGTGTGCTTTAAATGAGTCTTGGTTGTGTTCACACCTGCACATTAATGTGGCTGGACTTAATCCAGATTATAATCCTGATATTCAAAATGTATGAAATGACCAGATGTAAACGTGGTCTTTGACTACCCTGGGTTATGTGGGAAACTGTAAATTACTTTTTGTCATATATCTGCTGATTGATGGTTTCAGAGTGAAAGAGAGCATGTGACGAAATGCCTTTACTGCAAAAAAAAGCAGGAGGACTGTAGAAGGAACCTCCTGCCCTGCGTTATTGAGGCCCAGCGCAGCTCGCCCTCCTCTGTATGTATCCCACACAGGGACGTTTAAGAGTGAGATATTATTTGCATAAAGCATTGTGCTGTTTTACTGGCAGTACAGCGGGGCGTCCTGCCCACACACACAACAGCCGGATTAATGGAGTAAACATGGGTAAGGGGGGGGTTCGGCCTTTCGCATGCTGGTGACAAGCTCGGGCACTTTCCCGTGCCATGCAGTTATATCCTAGGTCTAAAAACAGCAGTAAATGTGATCTGGCTGCAGGGGTTATTTTCATAGCTGCAGGACATGCTGGGAAAACTCACCAGTTGCGTGCAGAGCAGGGGGCTCGTGGAATACGGAGTTGCACAGGGTCCCAGAGAGTGACGCTACAGACATGGGTAAAGACCCGTCGACCTAAAGTATGAAACCGAACAGAAGTAGATCACATACCTACCATTTTCTATAAGTTTTCTCCTTCTTCATGGAGCATGTTGTACAGTGTGAGAATCCACAAAAGCAAGCCTGATAGTTTGATTAGCTTGCTTAAATAAAGCTAATAGAAATGATTTCCCCTGTGTTTTTCGTATTTTCTGTTAGACTGAAGCAAATATATGCAAATGAAAGCAGATACCATATTTACTAAAACATCATGGGTCTTAATAGCAACAACAAAAAATAAACAAAAAACTTCTTACTGGTACTATAAAACCTTTAGAGGGCAGTAGTGAGTAAACCATGTGTTTTTCATAAGCAGGATTGTCAGTTAACCAGATAACTTATGTAGAGGATTGTCCAATAAGAACGGCCCTCTGCTCTTTTGGATGAGCTGGACATGGGCCTTAAGTTATCAGGGTTAACTGAAAAAATCTGCTTTGTGAAATATCCCCCTTTAGAGGGCGGCCGTGTGTAATGTTTGTTCATTTGAGCCCCCAGATCTTTAGCCATTTCGTATTTGCCAACAGTATCTGCTTGTTGAATTTGTAAGGGTTGAATTTTTTAAATAAACTTCGTAGTTCATCTTTGCATGCTGTTAATTCAAAATCATGTAATTATATTTCATCTGAATGATTCTTGTAGCTTCATTGCAAAGCTGAACAAAGATGGGACAACAAACAAGTCTGCCTCAGTTCATCTGAGAAGGGTTTAAGGGATATATGGCTGTGGGAGGTCGACCCTGGGACCATTTATGTACCTCTGGGGGTTTTTTGCAGAAAAAGAGTTCATGTGCATGTTTTTTTTTTTAGAGAAGAGTTCATGTGCATGTTTGTGAGGAGGCCCTGCAGTCAGAGAGGTTCAGTGACTAAAGTTAAATTTAGGCTCAGACAAGCTTGACGAGAGTTCCATTCTGTGGTTTAATAATCCCATGTTTGCAACTCACTGTTTGTTTTCATTGTGCAACAGAAAGTCATTTTAAAAAAATGTCTGCGGGACCCTTTTACATACACTTTTTGCCATGCTGAAAACAGTGTCCATGTTGGGCCGTAACATATGTAAGTGGTCTCACTTTGTTTTAATTTAGCCCATCGTCTTATCTAGAAATGCTTAAACTGTTAAATTCAACCCAACACCTAAACCTAACACTCAGACTGACTCTCACAGGAAAGTCAACCCAAAACCTAAACCTAAGAGTCTTGCTTTAAATTATGTGGAGATGCTCACAGAGTCATAACCGTGACCTAACCCTAACAGTTTTAACCAGAGAGTTTAAGATCAGTGCTAGAGTGGGAGTTGGGTTACGGTTTTGGGTTGAGTTTACGGTTTGCGCTATAGTAAGTATTGAGTTAAGGTTTAAAGTTCAGATTTAGATAAAGTCTAAGTTTGAGCCTTAGATTTGGGATTAGATGAAGTTAAAGTGAATTTAGGAGGTAATTAGGTGAACATCAGGCTAAGATGAAAAAGATTTAACAAAATGTATATCATTAAATCTTATTGTTTATTTTATTTTTTTCCTCTGTCATCCTAATATATGTTGTATAATTGTGAGTCTGTTATCATACCTTTGCTGCTCTGTCAAACGTTTGCAAGCATTTCACTCACGTGCACTGCACCTGTGTACCAGCGGCACGTGATTTGACAATGAAAGTGATTTGATTTATGATTGTGAATGTTTACATGAACTACTGGTGACATTTAATACAAAGCGTCAGTTCATATTCTCCATATGCCATAGCAGCCTGTATTAATTACAAATAAATATGCCAGAGCTCGGCCAGACTGTGCAGCAGCTGATTTGTCAACATGTTAACTATGTTATGTTATACATAATTAATAGCTTTTGCTATTAATTTGATTAACTTTTTGCCCTCATAACCAGTCCATACTGCATGCAGAACAACAGGTGCATGCTTATTTTGAAATTACGGCTATATACGGGGCAGTTGTCTGCATCAGGACTGTAGGACCAAGTTAGACTCTGAATGCTAATGAATGTCCAGAACGTTCATCAGCTCCCAGCCAAAGTATGTTTGTTTTTTGTTTTTTTGCTCACCTTCTCTTCAACTGTTCTCTGAGGCTTTGCTATTTGTGTAAGTGCGTGTATATGAAGAACAGGCTGGATCAGCCAGTTGCTCTGGCGGCGCATGTGTTTCCGTCCCTGACTCGAATACTTTACATAATGCAGGATGAAAAAAAGCCCATGGGCTTTCACCTGTGGGCCTGCAGGGTTTAGAAAGTCCATGTTGCTTCAAATCATGGTATTACACACTGAGCTTTTGTGTTTGGTTTACGGTATGAATCAGTTTCCATTCAAACTAAAGACCAAATGCACAAAACGGCTGGTACACTTTTTCCACTAAAGGAGGATTATCATCGTCATCACCTTTGGTTTTGTGGAGTGTGAAGGACCTTTTAAAAGGAGGCCTAGTAAACAACACTGCAGTTTTCTTGCTAGTTCACATACGCATGATTTGTGTACTCTATCTACCATTGGATAAACTGTGAAGTGTGAGGTCTCAGTAGTTTTGGCATATTCCCACTTTATAAAAGGCATGTTATTGGACAGGCTGTTTGGATTTGCTGCTCGAATCTGTTAACAGACTCTTAGTGGCTGAAACTCGCTGGAGTTAGCATTTAGCCAAACTAAAAATTCTCCACTAACATTCAAAGACAGAGTTTCCCACTTACACCAGATCAGCAAAGACATGTTTGGACCAAAGACATGTTTAGAGTCCAAATTTTGCTTCTTTAGTTTAGCACTGGAGCTACAAGGCCAGCATTGCTAGCAAACAGTAGTCAATATTTGCCTCCATTGTGTCCATAAATACATCCCCTCTCAACCCACATAATCCACATCCAGCTCCTCAGAGGCTTGTGAATGTGGTTTTGGACACAGTAGGACTGTAAAACTGATTTTAGATCAGTACTCCTACTCCTGAAATGGTTTTTGAAAGAGATCTTCATTTAAAACAGCTGCCCACAACATTTGCCTACATGGTGAAGTATTGTTAACTTTAATGGCTGTAGTAAGTTATACTGTAGATTAAACCACATCTACACACTTGGGTCACCTTAAAGAAGACCTGGATGCTGTTTGAGAAGGTTGAGAGAAATTTTTTGGGATGTTTTTATGAAAAAGATTTGGTTAGCTATTGGCTTCTGGTGTAAACTACAGAAGCAACACAATTCATGCAATTTTCCGCTTATCTCCGATATAGTTGATCAGCCAAAGTAGTGAACTGTTAAGTGTCTCTTAAAGGTCTGCATTTAACCTATAGAGCTTCTATAAATAGTTAAAACACAGCACTGTTAGCTTGATGCTAATCTCACAGGCAGATTCATTTTTTCAGGCTGCTGGAAATAAGCATTTTAGTGGCGCTACTTTTTGGGTGAATTAAATGGTATCCTACATTAGACACAGTAGTTTGGGGTTAGTGTTGGATTTAGGTTTTGGGATGAGTTTAAGGTCAGTGTCAGAGTTAGTGTTGGGTTTTGGCACTTTTTTTTAACACTAATTGGTCGCAGTCATTAAAAAAAAACATTAACTGGACATGGGGATTAAGAAAACTTTCTGTTGTGGAATAGAGGGTTAAAGTCACTGCACTCTGCAGTGGTCATATTTGAGCTCTCCACCATTGCACATAGGCCACGCCCCCTTCCCCACCCCTCTCTGAGACAGCCAATGAGAGCAGTGCATGACTGGCTTATTTGTTTCAAACTCTTCACAGATGACTTTGAAAGAGCACATGAAACTTAAACTGGAAAAAGAGTCTTTTAAGATAAATAAGTAAAAAAATACTTCACAGTTTTCCACCATTTAAAGAACTGTACGTCTGATCCAAGAACCGGTATTTTCAAGTGGGCAAAGTAACGAAAGCACACAACCTTCACTCGCTGTACCCGATCACTGTAATCACAGTGATCACAGTAATCAGAGAAAGCAGCTGTTCTGGTTTAATGGGTTGCAGCCCAAGAGAATGCAGTGAGGTTAACCAAATGTAAACTGCCATCCCAGAGCTGGAACAGTGCATCCCGTTCTCGAACACATTAAAAACAGACTGTCATGCTGCAAAGAGTGAAATCACACTCTTTTACTGCAGGACAGATGAACCAGAATTTCAGGTCATGACAGCTGTGACATTTAAAACTTACTGGTGTGGCCTAAAGCCAAGAATGAGAAGCTTCACTGCATGGATCATACTGAACAAATATGAGGTTCTGACGTCACCTGTATTGTTCCAGAGTTTGCCTCTTTATCGTATAAGGAAGGATGTATAGGTCATAACAATATGGTATACTGTAAATAAAGCATACATTTAGTATCTGCTTCACTGGCCACTAACCAACAGGTACACAGGTATAGCCTGTGGTCCCTTTCCTGCCATGAACAACTTGTCCTCATTCATCACTGATCAGATTCAGACCACAGGGCTGCTGTTGACCTGGCATTATTTGGGTGGTGAACCATTCTCAGCATGGCATGTGTATGCTGGTGTGTTGTGGTGCTGGGAGGAGTGTATCAGGCACAGCAGTGTTGCTGGGTTTGTTACACACCTCTGTATCGTTGCTAGACTGACAGTGGTCCTTCACCCTAAAGAGTAGAAACTGACCATTGATGAAGAACTAGAGGATGGATGAAACAAGCTGTGCATCAAAAAAATGGGCTGCAGTCTGTACAAGAGCAAGGATGGACAACAAAGGAGGGGTTTCTGATAAAGTGGCCAGTAATAGTAGAAGCGCAGTGCATTACATTGTCTTAATAGATTAAGATAGTGCTGCTCAGCCCCAGTCCGTAGTGCAGCCTAGCACTGCAGAATGAAGTTTTATCCAGTTGTCTGGGAAGCATGAACTCCGATGAGTTGGTTTGGTCTCCGCAATAGGATATCAGCACAGTATGTTAAATGATCAGAAACAGAACATTTTATTAATCACAAAGGAAACTGCTTACTGAATAATACTGAAATACTGAATGAAATTATTATGTTCAATATTTGATAGCATTTTTAAATGTGACATTGGTGGCGAATTGTGTCTAAAACCACAGAACGATTATATAAGTATATCAGAGGTCAGGTAGTGATAGCATACTGTAACTAGCAGTAGACATGAATACCAAAAAAACCCATTAATATTGCATTCATTGTGTATTTCTGTGTCAAATGTGGTTGTTTTTTATTAGTGTCCTCCGAGTGTGAATTGGTCTTACTAAACGCTCTGAGGATATTTAATAGAATTGTGGTTATGTGGTAAATGGAACCTATTCCAGTGAACACAGGGCGAAAGATGGAGAAACACCCCGTACAGGACGCCAGTCCACAATAAGGCAGACGCACAGTCGCATCTGTTTAGCATCTCCATGCATGCATAAACTATGGGAGGAAACTGGAGCTCCTGGTAAAACACAACATGCAAACACTTTATTTATACATTTTTAAAATGTTCTCTTCCAGGTTCTCTACAGACTGTTCACACTATGACAGAACTGAAATATTAACTGGTTATGAATACATCTTTAGGAATCAATTTTAGTAAACTAATTTCATACTAATAAAGTCCAGCAACTCTGAAAATTGTTTCTTTTTTGCCCTTGAAGACACTTAAAGACGCAACACAAGTGACAGACTTTTTCAAGCCTACATTTTTTAAAAATTCTGTTTCTTTCAAGGACAGATATGTCTGATTACCAGGGCCACAAATTACAGAGGTGCTATGACTCTGTATTAGGATGATAAAATGCAGGCAGATGCTCCCAAAGGATTTTGATTCCCATCCGTGGCCTAAAGGGAAAAATTGGCCAAGCCTCCCTCTAACCCCATCTCTTAACAGAACTGGCCTTTAGAATGATTAATGTATGAGCGTCCCAATAGGTGACAGTGGTGGAAACAATTCCTTAAGAGCATGGAGAAGAGCCACTGTGAGCAACCAAGACTCAAAAGCAAAAAAATAAATGGAAAAACGGTTGAAATTGCAAAAAAGAAGCAAATGACAGCGTAAGTAGCAAAATCACTGCATGTCCAAAATGACCTTTGTAACGCTGCAGAAAAGCCGCATCACACTTCGAGGGACAATATGTTCTCGGATTGCTTGTTATTGTGGCATGTGTTGTGTGCAGACTCTTTTGCAGAAGCATGTCAAATGTGTTCTGTCTTGCTGGCCACTTTGACATTCCAGATGCAGGAACAATCTCAGAAGTTAGAGAATATCAGGAGGGAATATGGCTGTGGTACTGTGTATTGTAAAAATGGTTTGAACTATTCTGTTTTCCGTATTGCGTTCTTTTTCCTGCACGCTCACTTCATCTTATCTGCTGCTTATCAAGCCCCTCCATGTTTAAAATTCGGAGAGAGATTCAGCCCGCCACCTTTGTGCTAAGCCCCTGTGCGTTTTCTTATAGCATATTCAGCCTCACACTCCTTGGAGCCTAAGACTGTCCAGCGGTGTTCTTGAAAACAGGATATACACTACGCCACCAAGCCCAGCACTGCACTGTACAGAACAGCATATTACTCCATATCCTCTACTGCCATGGGAATCGTCGTAAGTGCCTGCATCCATCCTGTGCAGCGTAAAAGTTAAAATCATCGCATCTCCCCAGTCCATGCCCACAGAACAATAGATGGAATCAGTGTGTGTGTGTGTATGTGTTCTATCAAGCTTGCACGCTATACCGTGTGACGTTGGCAGTGGCATAGAAGGGTGTGGGAGGGAAGAAGAAAACAAAGGCTTGGCATGTGGAGTGTTCATTGAGCTTCTCTCATGTTCTGTATCATCAGCCACCCACCTAGCCTCTCTCTCTCTCTCTCTCTCTCTCTCTCTCTCTCTCTCTCTCTCTCTCCCTCTCTCTCTCTCTCCTTTTGCGTCATCATCAACCCTGTTCTCAAACATCTGTGCAGCTCTGTTTTTCATTTTTCTTGTAAATCTCCACATCTGGTTGTGCCCAGGGCGCAGAGTAAGCCAACATGGGGCTGGGTCCCATGTCCAGCTAATGGATCTCAGCTGCCCAACACATGGAGCCAAAAACAACATAGCGCTGGGATCAGATGAGGGCTTTGAGGTTTACGGCATAGGTGGACTTTGATAGGGCGGTAAAATTAGCACAAAGTAGAGTGCACCATGTCAGCTGATGCTATAATACCAGACATAGCATGCAAAAACAAGCCGTACTGCAGTTATCCTGCAAGCTCCAGGCTTTGGGCCTTTGAAGTGAGCATACACGCGTTAACATGACCGAATGCGGACAGATGCATGGAAAGATGTCGAGTCATTGATGTATGTGCTCTAATGAACATGAAGGGGGCAGCCGAGGCAGGAAAAATGCTCTAAACATGAAAAAATGAAGGATCACCTCATTCAGACGATCATGCAAATGGGGTCCAGTGCATCTCAGGGTGGCTGTTTGCACCTTCCGTTAACATGTACTTTGTGTCTGGAATGAAACTGAGTGTCCTTTTTCCATTTACACTTTTTACTAAAATGCCTCCCAGTGTGAGCACATGGGATTTGTTTTACCTCCTAGACTTTTTACCCTTGGCTTGGTCCCTTTCACTGACCCAGAGCGCAAGAAGGAACTTGGTTTTAGGACAACTCTTTCTTTACCTTCTAACCAGCTGGCCAGCACTCAGCACACACCTCTCTGTAATGATGCTTTTCCACTGGCACAAGGAACCATGCTGTACTTTGAACAGATGTTTTTCCACTACAAATAAAGCAACGTGTACCCATGGTGTCACGGCCCTGTTTGACGACAGGGCTAAAAGTGGGCTGCAGCCAGGCTGACTGCATCACTGCTTTCTGTTTGGTCGAAATGTTGTCATCACAACATGGAAAGAGGCTACTGGGTTTTTTTTGGGGGGGGAAGTCAACAAAGTACAAGCTCTGCTGTCTGTTTGGGCTGAAGATAAATTTTAGCGGGAGTTTTTTAATGACAAATTTATGTTTAACACTGTGAGAAACGCAAAGGTGTACCAGGACATAAATAATAAAAGACCACAATATCAAAAGTGGTTCTGACAGAAAACCTTTCCACTGGTTCGACTCCATGGACGTGGTTTTGGTACGATGACCAGCCATAAACTGTGGGAGAGAATTGAGTCAGAAACTCTATTACTAGGCTGAGATACATGGAAAAATCAAAGTGTGTTGCAAGTTTTGTACCATCACAGTATGGTTTAGATACAGCACGGTTCTTGAATACCTATGAAAAAGTGCCATAAGTCTACACAGATATAGGAAATACCTGTTGAGATCAAGGGTAGACAGCCTCAGAGGTCCACTGCAATCAGATCGCTCAAACCATTCTCTAACGTCGTCAGGGACACATGTGACTACACAAGATCTTGTAGTCAGAATGCTAAAGAGTCCCCATTTGTCCCTGAAAGACCTCCTGATCAACTGCAAACAATCTTGTAACAGCAGAGACGAAAGCAGCTGCATAATTTCTTTCTTCGCTTTGTCTTCCATTTGTTTGTAAACACTTTGCATTTCAATCCATGCAAAGTAGATGTTCATGACTGCCCATCCATGAACATGAACAAGAACTAGTTCAAGCAAACGCAGTGAGAAACCTGAGACATGAAAATTGCAAGTGTAAATGACTATTGGTCTCGCAGTTCACTTGTGATCAGATTGCCCCAGATGGACGTATGAACAAGGCTGCTACTTACATTTATTCCTATAAATCAGCTACACTACAGCACACAACGTGAACAGTGTGAAATTCTTTCTCTGCATTTAACCCATTCACTAAGTGAAGCAGCAGGCAGCCAGGAACACAGCACCCAGGGAGCAGTGTGTGGGGATGGTACCTTGCTCAACGGTACCTCAGTGGTGCCTATATCAGTCCTGGGATTCGAACCCACGACCCTCCGATTGCAGGGTCAGCTGCCTAACCACCAGGCCACCAGCTGCACCCCAAATATCTCTCAATATGTCATCAGTTGCAGTCCTAATGCTTAATGTTGTGTCCAGCAATTTCTAGACTTAAGGGCTTGGATCACATGGAGGGACTAGTACGGAGAGAAACTAGTGGCTAGTAGGAAAGGCTTTAAAGATCTGAGAGCATTGGCTGATTGTTCAGAACACATATAGGATGGCGGGTATGAGAACATGGAAGGGAAGAAGATAGATATGAATGCAAGGCTGGATTATAACTTCCAGAAACTGGTTTGGTGTCCCAGCAGGGAATAGAAATGCACAAATCAGCATCTTCTCTGCAATCTGATTTCTTTCATCAGGTAATCAATTATCTAATGTCCTACAGCCCTCAAGTAATGAACGTTGCTGAGAGGAGGTTCTTTTTGGCACCAAAACAAGAGTTTCCATTTGGAATCCATTAAGGATCTTCTAAACATCTAGAAAGAGGACCTGTGTGTTACTGAATTTAGGAGTCTAATTCAATTCTGCCTGCTAACTAGGCTTCCCAAATCCCCAAATATTACCAACTGCAGCATCTTTTTGATGCTTGGAGAAAAAAACTCAATGCCAGTTTTCTTGATGTAACAGGGGAAGAGGGATCTTTACCCAATCTAGGATATTGTTTTCCTCTTGGAGCCCCAGCCACAAATGGGCATCAAACTCACAACCTGATCTGAGGCTCCACTGCAAAGAAGAAAAATATACAGTAAAATATATTGCAAATTATATATAGCAGAAACATCTGGCAATTTCAGTGAATATAGCATTTTCAACCCGATTTAGGCTTCCAATATTTCATCAGTATGTGTCTGCTTTACTCATGCATATCAAATGTTAGGGCTGCATTACTGAGAATTTAATAAACGATAAAAGCAAAGTTAGGATTTTCAGTCGCCTCATTTGGTGAGAAGATTTGGCTCATGATGGCTCAACATGAGTATGAAGTGTAACATTCAATGTCTGAACATTACAATCAATGTGGTCTTATGTACATTCAAACAGAATCTATAAAGCTCATTTCATATTGAACATGCATTTGCTCAATAGTGAAGGAGGTGCGAAGAACCAGGTATACCTGAAGAAATCTTACATCAGAAGTCAATTCATTAACTCATTAACCCCATTTTTTTTTGCTTAATTCAAGTGTTGATACACATGATATTCAGTATAGTTTTCTGCTTTATTTAAATTCCTTTTCATCAGTGTAGTAAATGTGTCTTGTTTATTTGGTTCAGTTTGGATTTTTCATGTATGTGTTTCATTTATGTAAGAACAGGACTGCTGTTTTTCCTTGTTAAATCAACATTTGTAGATTAGATGAAGCTCATTTTGTTTCACATAGAACATTTCAGTATCTCATGTCGTGCGGAAGAATTAGTATTTGCTTATTCTATATTTAATCCGTGGAGGCAGCAAAACGTAGCATCCTGCATGGTGATTAAACATTTAATGTGGGAGTGACGGGCCTAAATATTTTAACAGTTAAATAATAGAGAGGTAGAAGAGTGACTGAGTCAGGCAAGTGTCTTGTTCAGGTGGTTGGACAGACGAGGGGTCATTCTCGTTCATGTTGTTTATTTGTCTGCTTTTTAGATTCATCATGTTTACCGCTTGTGTTTGATGTGGCACTTACACCAGCGAGCAGTCCTTATGTTTGAGAGTGTGCTGTGTGAATAAAGTGATTCACGGTTTGTCAAATTGAGAAAAAGGACAGCCAGAGGACACAACAGTTCCTGTTTAAAAAGCGTACAGATTGGTTTATTCATACCAGACCATTATACATCTCATCATATTTCACCAAACTTCAAAATCGTGTTGTGTCGAGCTTAGCCAATGTACAATGACCAGTATTGAGCTAGATTGGATACAATCGAAATCTTACTTATTTTGTGCATATTCTTCACTAAACTTGGCACAGATGATCTTCAGACTAAGCCTCGCTAAAGTTATCAGATTGCTATTTGATTTTCCCAACCGCTTGTCCATCACGGGCAGTTGAAATTGTGCAGCAAAGCTATCCAACAGGAAATGAGGTCCTAACTCAAAACCAGACTTGGTATATGAGGTCCTTACTCGATGACCAAAACTACTGTCAAAGATTACCAGATTTCTCGCAGACATGTTAAATACTTCCACCAGAATAGTGTTGTATTTTTTTTTGCAGTTTAACAATTATACACAGAATGCTTGGCCCCCTCATTGCTGCGTGCAGCTACTGTATTTTTCATTTTGTATTTGTTATATCAAAATACAAGTCATGAAGCAAACACTAAAATGGATTAAAATGTGCATATATTAGAATAACCTTGCCCATCCCTAGTGCATTATTCATTGTATTTCCTCAAACTGAGCAGTGAACTGACTGACCGAACTGATGAAAGTCATTTTAAGATGCAATGGGGTGCTGAAAAGCATTGTTGACTTTTTTATAAGTGATCAAAAACAGCCAAACCAAATATTACCATAGCCGTCTGTATGTGCTGTCTACGCTATATGGCCCTTATCTTCATTGCACAGTGGCAATATTAAAAATAACAGAATGATAAAGTAAGAGTGCACAGTATCTGGAGAGTATTTACATTGGAGCCCACGGCGCTGGCCTGCAGAGCCTGTGGAGCCACACGATAAGTCTAATCGCAGTGGATCACATTGTCAGAAGGCTGAGGGGTCTCAGACGGCTGTGAAAATAGGAAGAGGCATTACTGAACTCTGAGGAAAAGTGACTTGGAAAGGATGGGGTACAAACATCCTGTGGTCACTGGAGGATGTTTACTGCACACAGCGCTGCGTTCAAAGAGGGAAAGAAAGGGAAAAAACCCCAAAAAATACAAAACAATGGGAGCTGATTAGCTGGAGCTGCTCGCACATGGAATTATCTAGTGACCCTCGTCTCAACTTTACTCACTCTTGGCATTCTCTCAAGCAACTTGGTGACTCATCACCTGGGGTTCTTTTCCAATAAGATTGAATATATACTTTTATACAAAGATATATTTTGACAGCATTAAAATTACATTTAAAATCAACTATTTATGTTTAATTTAAGGTACACAAACCAGCCAATAAAATGAGCAGAAATGGCCAAGAACCCAAACAGGAACCAACAAAACTGATGGTTCTAGTTCTATTTCTCCTTGACACAGCTGAAACCACTACCACTATACCACTTTTACCATTTTAGCATGATTAAGGCATGGAGAAATTTCACTGATTCCTGTATGTTCCATGATCTTTATCATATAATAATGCAAATATTATAAACATTATATTATAAAATAGTAATATAAGCACGTATCAGTGTTTAATACATAAATCTTTGCCTAGTTTATGTTCACCAAGTGTGACTCCAAAAATCATGCAGAAAACCGAATATACAGCAAAACATGACCAATTAGATTTTAGACCTGGAACAATATTAATTTGATAAAAAGTATTTTAGAACTGTTACTGAAATTCTTTTAAAATGTAGGAAAATGTTTTAATAAGCTATCGTATAGCAAAGGTCAGGGTTGAAGTGCATGTGTGAAAGAGTTTTACATATGTAAATGACCTCTGTTCTGATTGGCTGCCCTGTATTGTGTCTGTCTAAAAGGTGGTCCAGGCTGAAACACTCCTTATAACTGCAGGACGTTTGTGGTAGATGTGGTGGTATTTATCACATGACAATTAATTGTCTGCAGATTAGTTTACACATATGGACTGCATGTTTAAATACTGCATCAAAATCTTAATGATCTTATTAAAAAATAATAAAAATAATCTTATTTAAATGTAGTTTTCCATTATGGATTCTCCAATTATTTCTCAGTCTTACCCCTTTAAAATCCTGATAGTTTTAAAGGGCTGAGATACTGACCACAATAGTAACAAACCTCACCACAAGGCCATGTAGCGCTCGGATGTTTTTCATATTGCATGCGACTTCAGATCAGGAAATCATGTCCATTTCTATTATAAATAACAGGCTGGGTTTGGAGTGGACCATGACGGATGGGAGCATTAATGTGTTTTTTTGAAGGCAAGAGATGGGTGGGCAGAGGGAGAGGGTGGGTGGGCGAGCGGGCATTACCCAAAGGAGCAGGCAAGGACACAGTCCACTTCAATTTGTTTTTAATTGCTAGAATTATGGCCCTCTTGTGCACAGCACAGCTTAATGAGGCAAAGGGAGATTCATGCTTTTCCTTAAACACTGACAGTAAAAATCACAACAATGAGTAATCGATCATTCACTGGGAGAGCTCTGGATTCCCCAGGCTCTGGTCTGCTTTGCCAGATTGATTTTCATCTATCATCCATATAACTTGCTGTATATTCAAATCCCATTGAGAGCAGCATTGAAATAAGGTTGGGTTTTTTTGCGTCTTTGGGGGAAAATTTCCCACATCCGCGGGTGTGTAAGACAGCGGCCGCTGCAAGGAAGGTTTAGTAAAGACTTCCGAATACTGACAAACTGTTCAAACATGGTGAATTATTAATGTGGCCTCCATCTTCCAGTTGTCCCTGAGGAACATCTGAGTAGGTGTAAGCTAGACTCCAGTCTTCTGACTGGGGAGGGCTGCCATACGAACAGATTTTACCATTAAACTTATTGTTAGAGTGACTGGTGATTCAACTGAGCCCAAACATGTTGGTTGCCCAAAGTTTGATCTGTATTTTTGCACTGGAGCTACAAGGCTAATAACAAGTAATGAAAGTTTTCATCCCAACAATGTGCAAAACAAGTTTTGTAAAAGAATTGCATTTATTGGCCAAGTATGTGAGTGGCACATACGAGGAATTTGATTCTGGTCGATGGTGTCTCTCGAGCACAACAGTTTAAAACAATAACAACATTTAAAGACACAATGAACAATATACTGAAAAAATATATTATACAGTAATATACTATATATAAATATAAACATGAATATATAAGTATTATTTGTACAAATAATATGTTTATACTATTAATGAATAAATAAGTAAGTGTATAAGCATACAAATGAACAATCCAATACAAGTAAGTCTATTTTAGAATTTAATAACTCTAACAGGAGCGGCATAATTAGCATCATAGCTTCAGTGCCATAGTAAAAATCCAACCTTCTGATCCCTAATGCTTTGGCTGATGAACAACATGGGAGTAAATAATTGTTTTTGGCCAAATTGTTCATTTACATGGCCAGTATCCTACATTTTTGTGTATTTAATTGTTTTTCATAAGGTCCTTTGATAATCATGGGTTCAGTTCCCAGCCAGGGATTGTCAGGGTCCTTTATGTTTAGAGTTTGCATGTTTTCCCCCAAGGGGTCCACTTTTCTCATCTAGTTTCCACATCTACCTGCTAAATGGCCGCTCGATGTGACTGAGTGTGTAAATGTGTTTGTGTTTCTGCTCTGCAATGTGCTGGTGACCTGAGCAAGAGGTTTCCCAACCTTCTTTGTTATCATGCCTTAAAAACTGATATGTAAATGATCTATATTAATTGGCTGCCTTGTGTTATGCCATGGTCATTGAAAAAACATTCAACTTGAATGGCTAAACTGCTGTAGACCTCTTTTTTGCATTGCGTGCATTTTTTTGTGGCATTACCAAAACAATGAGTTTTGTATTATAAAATGCATCAAATTTAAGCAAAAGCACTGGGACAATTTAGTTTTGCACGATATGAATCTGTTAATATAAAAAACCCAGTCAGTGATGCTGCATTTGCATGACCTTCGGGGGGAAAAAAGGAAATCATTTCTCCTCGAACGAACTGGTGCAAACCTCAAACAGCAGCTTGAAAGATCACCCTTCCAGTTCTCTTTAGGCACTAGCTCTTTTGTCAGCACATGCAAATTTGCACGTACAAAAGCAGCCGGTGGACGTTTCAGGGCACCGCAGCAGCAAGCAGCCAAAGACTGCTAACATCTCCTTCATCCCCCAGAGGCTGAGACACTGCAGACAGCATGTTTAGAGTGAAATGTGAAGAAATCAGTAAGGATTTGTAACATCTAAACAGTGCAATCTTCAAGAAACGGAGGGTAATTGGAGTCATTTGGACAAAGACTGATCTGCAAATTCGTTATTACGAAATTATACATTAGAGTTTGTTTTTTTGGGATATTTAAGGGCTTTTCTTTCACATTACAAAACATGGCAGTGATGTGGGTGAAGCCTGAAGTTAAATCTACTCCTGAAAAAAATGAGAGACCACTGCAAAAATGTAGTGATCCAGTGTTTATAGAACTTGAATAATTCAAAGAAAACAAATCTCTCATTCTCTCTTAAACAAAATGGCAATAATTACCTTGGACGAACTTCTAGTAGTGTTTTACCATCCAACTGGTCTCATTGTGAGAGGAGAGTGTCGATTACAGCAGTGTTTTTATACTTTTCCTCATTAAATCATTAATCAGTACCTCATAAAGCAGAATGAGGTGCTTGTGTAGGAATTTAACAGACAATGGCATGGAATGGGTGTCATACTCATAAAAATATATATATATATAGAAAGAGAGAGAGAGAGCTCTTTAACCTAAAAGCTAGAGCTAAAAGAGTAAAAGATTGTTATAATACTGAAATCACTATTTGAAAGAGAGCACTTTTTAAACAGTACGTGCAGTTAACATGATGTCTTCCAATATTTAATGTTGTCTTGCCTTATATTGGTTAAATTAAATGAATTTAAATATATTGATTTAAATAGTTTGCTTTTTTATGCTAAAACACCATTTCATTGACATTAGCCTTAACTGTGGGATGTAGGGGTGCTGAGGGGACCCCAGATATGACGCTTATTTAACGTTAAATATAAATCAAAACTTAATCCAAACCAAAATGATTACATCTCCAACCCACAACAAAATTTCTCCAGCTCCACCCACCTGTTGACAATTTATTTCGCGACGTTGTTCTGACTAACTAAAAGTTAATGGCACTCAACAAAATATTTTTGTTTCAAAGTGAGGATGCTGCACAATTAAGTACCTCTTATGACAAATGGACAAACAGAACTAATCCAACATAAATGAATAATCCAACATAAATAAGATGTTTGTAAATGTGCATTAAATTCAGAACATATTCACTTCAGTGTTAGCTCGTTTGTAGCATGACTGCAGTTTTATTTGTATTTTGACAGCAAAATGACCTCATTATTCAGACAGTAAAGACAAAACGTCGCCTCAAGACAAAATGTCAGCTTTGGAACATTTCAGTTTTCAAAATCATTCATTTTCTCCTATTTAGACAAACCTCCAGAGTTCCCACCAACTACAAAACAGCTTATAACCTGTTCTGTGACAGTGACTACATCACGTAAAAACATGTAGATGTTCACTAGGCTGCAAGGGCAGCTGGCTATAGTGCATTGTCCATGCAATCAGAAGGTTGTGGGTTCGAATCCCAGCACTGCTAGTGTCATCACTGAGATTCCCTCGAGTAAGGTACCATCCACACACACTGCTCCCGGGGCGCCCCTCATTGGTGGCAGTCACTGTTGTGAATAGGTTAAATGCAGAGAAATAGATAACATAGATAATTAATAGGTAATATAATTAGCATGATATAAAATGGGCAACATACTAGCTGACTGCTAGACTTGGTGAATGGATTACATACAGAGAAAGAATTTCACACTGTTCACACTGTGGTGTGTTCATGTGTGACTATAAGGGACCACTTTACTTTAGACTGTTCATTTTTTTTGGGTTAAGTTAGAAGATTCCTTCCCATAAAGACCTGCAGGATCAACATCAGCTCCTGTGAACAGGCATATGTGGGCCTGCTTTGCTACTGAGAGTGAAGCATCTGCAAGAGAGGGCTCTGGAAAGCGTGTGTGTGTGTGTGTGTGTGTGTGTGTGTGTGTGTGTGTGTGTGTTTGTTTTTAGCCCCCCTTCCACACATACACACACACACATACACACAAATTCCCACTGCAGTCCAGACCTGTGAATTTGTTCTAGTTTGATCTACACATGAGCTCTCTGCACGACCATCGAAAGACAACACGGTGCTCTGGAGCATTCCTGACAAGTTTCATTTGACTTCAAATAATCAGAGGGGACTTCAAAGGGTCCCTGCACGAAGGCTGCAACATGATCCGGCCGAGGTGCACAAAAATCATGCACCTTACATCACTGGAACACCCCCCTCTCTCACTCTGACAGCTTCCAATGGGTCAAGAAAAATATTAGCCCACCGAACATGCCTATTAGGAAAATATTGGATTGGTTAAAAAGTGTTTTGAGATGTATGGGCTGTTCTCCTGTTTATGGAAGAGGGACCTGTTCCTCCAGTGCCCTGAGACGAGTGTGTGTTCACAATGACATTCCTGTGCAGGCGATTCCCACGAGAAATTGCGAGGACTTTTTTGTCAAACCAGTGAAGTTGTTTTGTTGTTCTGAATGCCGCGGAATGACATATTTTCATTCTTGTTTGTGTGTTGTGTGTTTTTTTGTGTTATCTCACGGGGCTTTAATCTTGTCATTACTACAGAATGTCGTCCTCTCAGACGTCAACACTCAAAGTGGAATCCCGTCGTGCACGTTGCTCTGTTTTTAAACGCACTAAACAAAACCCTCTGATGCTGCAAGTGTGGAAAGTATTTTACTCAAGGCAATGAGCTCTGAAAGAACAGAGTCGTGCCGGTATTTACAGGCTTTATCTTTCACCTACCTCTGAAAATAACCTCTGGCTCAGAAAGCTAATTATAAGATTTTCAAACTGTAAAATCCATTCACATATTTATAGGTTTAAAACACACAATTACATAATAATAGAGTCAGTGTCCCATAACTTAAAGCAATAGTTCTGAGATAAAATCTCACTTAGCAAAATAGCAAATAGCTGAAAACAGAGTTGTGAATCTTAAATAGTGAATTTTCCATAATCCATCGTTATGGATATTATTGCGTCCTACAGTGTCAGAAACCAGATAAGCAAGTCTATTAGTCTATCCATCAGTGAATATTAGAGATGTATTTAGACTATGGGCCATATAAACAGTCAGTGACGTATTTAGATCTTCGAGAAGGCCTAGAGTGACCCAAAGTCAAAACAGGATTTAATTATGTTAGTGGTTAATCTTCAGTCCAGCAGTAAAGGCTTAACCAATGAGAAAGACTGTATGTCCGTATTTACCTCAGCATCACAATGAAAATAAATATCTTGACTGTTTTAAGATTTAAACCCTTTCCTAGTCTTGAAAGCTTAATAAAGAAATGAGAGCACAACTACTACGCTTGCACTGTTTAAATACATCATGCATGATGAAACTATTAAATAAAAATGGCCTAGAATTACAAATATGCCATTTTATTTTATGTCACAGACATCATTAGGCCTTTTCTGTACCCTGAGACTTCTTCTCTGTGATTATTTATCATTCTGACATCGGTTTGAGGCAAGTGTGTGAAGGTTTGAGCTAATTAGTGCCAGTTCTAAGCTTCTGTTACTTACATTAGTCTCACAACGCTAATGTGTAAAGTAACAAACCAAAAGGTTGACTGACCAGTGGAAGATTTTGCTGTCTCATCAGAAATAAATCATCTTCTTATTTGGAGATTACTGAAGACTAGCCTGTTTCTCCTAAATCCCCTTTGGAAGAAATAAGGAGGAAAAGAAAAAAAAAGAAGAAGAAGTTCTGCTGTCCTCATCGGCTTCTCTGTTTTCTCCTCTTTAACAGCCTTATGGATCTAAAACTGTATGACTTTGGCAGTGCAGTCAAGACTTGAATTTGATCACTAAGACAAATTTCAGGCTCATTTAAAAGGCAACCAGTCATAATTTTGGATATTCTTCTTCAACTGAAGACCTGAAGATCTGAAGCAAATAAAGATCAGAGCAGTGAGAGAAAAGAAATTTCATTTTAAGATCTTAAATTGGTTTCAGAAATTCAGAGATTAGAGGAAGCTCTTTCTCAGGAGCTGAATTTAAGAAGTGGGAGGAAATGGTCAGAATCTCATATTGATGTTAAACTGAGTCTAGAAGAAACAGGCAGGACGAAGAACCATGTGTAAGCTAAGGCAGAAACTGTGTGAATCTGATTAATGAGCGAACTCTCCCTTTAACATTCTTCTAGGGATGTTGCCTTTGCCAAATAAAACAGTTGTTTGCTTTTTTAAAGAATAAGTGACTTCAGTATCTGGTCCTTGTCAATTGTCAACAGATCAGTGCTTTTATTTTGTCCCCTCTCTTTTACTGGGGTGGCCTGGTGGTTAGAGATCTGCCCCTGTGAATCGAAGGGCATGGGTTTGAACCCCAGGCCACCCGCTGCTTCAACTGACGTTACAGCACCCAGGGAATAGTGTGTGTGAACGGTACCTTGCTCAAGTGTACTTCAGTGGTGCCAATGACAGTGCTGGGATTTGAACCCATGACCTCCTGATCACTGGGGCAGCTAGTGGCCTGGTATCCCTGTGATCAGAAGTTTATGGGCTGAAATCCCAAAGTTGCTAGTGGCACCACTGAGGTTCCCTTGAGCAAGGTACCATCCACACACTGCTCCACAGGCACCCGGTGAATGGGTTAAATGCAAAAAGGAGGGTGTGACAAATGGCCTCTTTACATTTTTTACCCTTAACTTCCACTTTGACCCGTAGTGGTCCAGGCCCGTTTTGAGGCCCAGGTGCTGGGAGCAGACGCTGGATCAAGCGAACGCTCTGTCTAGACAAATATGCTGTACCTGCATTCCTTTCCCAGCAACTCATACCAGCCCAGCTTAAGGCTGCTTGTTGAGCAAGACCATGCCGCACACGTGGGGTGTGAGGAGTGTGTGACACACACTGGATCTCCGGCTTTTTCACTGTTTGGTCTGCTCGCACTATTACAGCCTGCCTCACATGCTGCTTTGCTTTATCTAAGTGCCACATGTCAACATTCGGCTGCCCGCAGCCCCCGCACCCAAACGCATTTAACCCCCTGCCCTCCGCACACACTCAAAGGACGCGCGCGCTACACACACGCAAAGCCTCCAATCACGTAATTACACTACCCACCAGAGACGTGTCATTTTAGGTTAGTAACTAACCATTGAAACGTGGACTGACTCTGCAATTTGAAGCGCAAATGACAGACGTACCGAGCTGTTTGCTGCATTTAGACTCTGCTGCGCTAGGCTGAAATGAGAAGGGCCGCTGATGTCACTGTTAATGAGTTTCTCCAGAGTCCTTGTGGAGATTGAGGCTAATTAAAGAGTGAGGCCTCCCCTGGATCTCCACAATCCTCCATTCAAAAAAGACCTGATTCATCTATAAGGTTTTACATCACAAAACACGACGTCTGGTGTGTGTGATAGAACCTTAAATGTTGGTGATTTGTGTAATATTTCTCATTATAACACTGTGGTAAGAATATCATAAGGCTGCACAACCTATTTCTACGTGCTAAGAATTTCCAGGGAAGACGTCATTGTTTTGACGTACAGTCGCCTGCAAAGGTTTGAGTGCTGAAAATGTATTTTTACAAAGTGAAAGTAAGATCCTCTGCTAGGAACAAACTTAAATATGTCATTTTTCTTGAACTTTTAGATTTATTTATTTAGCAAATTGGAAGAGATATAGAATATAAAATGTCCCATAAAGTTGTTATACGTATGTCATTTGACCAGGGGTGCCCAAACTTTTGCACACAAGTGATCCTGTCATTAATTTTTTTTTCACCCACCAGCTAGGTCTCCTCTATTACATCAAGCTGGGTTCTCATGAAGGTACTCCACAGCCTCTCAAACTACTTCTAATGTGACGTCATTGGACACCTCAACATGCTTGGAGGAGAACACTAACAGTAACACTATCACGTCAGCTAAAAGACACCCAAACCATCCAGCACCAGTGAGTGATGGGAAAGAGGGAGGATGGTTGCACTTTCTAGATCTCCATTCTGTGGCTTCGCCATCCTAATGATGGAGCTGACTCTTGGAAGGCTAGGCCGCACCACTTTTTGTCCGCATGCAAATATGTTGGAATGGGGGTTCTAAGAATACACAATGCCCCACCTATTCAAACCCCACCACACCTCTAATATATCATTATAAGATTTTTTAGCAATAACACTTGAATCCAGGACCATGTAGGCCTCGTATTTTACAAGATAACCAGAACATTTATTATTTACGTGCAGAAACCATAATTTTCCAGATAATCTACTTCAAGCATTATTTCTTGAAACTAGCAAAAGTGTCTGTCAGTTCAGGTACGTTTTGCCTTAAATGACTTCATGAGTTAAAATATCTTGAAAAGACTCACATTAATCTCCTAATGAGAAATATTTGATATATTATCTGCATTTATGAAGCTCTCACTTGTCTAGGTAGCATTTATTTCCCCTCACTGCAGTCGCTCTAGAACAAAGACACTGAGGAGTAATGAATATTTCACAACTTTGAGAAATGTGAGATGAGGTAAAGTCTTCAGACTGTCGCACTTCAGCATCACCCATGCAGGTGCTCCGAGCTTTTCGGGCCAATATGCACCCAAAGCCGCCAAGGACTGATGTTTTTATGATGTTGGATGAGGCTCGCGCTACATTTGCGAAGGTTAAACGCTGATATAACTCACCTTGGCTTTCCGTTCTTGCCAAGTATCTTTTAAACACAGCGGCCAAATGGATATCTCTCTCTTTCTTTCACTTTTTTTTTGGGGGGGAAAGTGGGTCCCGCTGAGAGCGGTTAGCATTTTGATGATGTACTACAGAGCCCTTAACCTTTAGGAATTGCAAAACATTGAGTCACAAAGGCAGTAAATCAAAGTGAATTGCTTAAAAAATCTGTTTCACAAAGGTTTACAGTAATTGCATAATGCCTTTGGAGCAGGAGAACCGACTCAAAATGATGAACGCTTTAATGGAAGACGCAGGTGATAAATCTAAAACTTTGTTCCAAGGCTTGCAGTTGTTTTCAGGCGTCTGTAGGCTGGAACAGCACTGTGGTAGTGTGTGGAGCTCAACTGGCCAAGTCTTTAGACTGAGATCCGAACAGAACAAGAGAATGAGAGTACAAATTGTTGCAAAATCAAATTCATACAATTTCCCGGAGGTTTGAAATGTGCATTGTTCTATCTGCATGCCTAAATCATCACACCAACGGTGTAGGTTTGATTTGGACGTTGATGGGGACACAAAAGCATAGTGCACTCACTAACATCCCTCATATATTAACGTCAAAATACATGCACACGGTACATATGGGGCGAACCTGATGTAAGCGTAACCAATAACGAAGAACCGTAATAACAGAACACAAGAAATTCTTTACTTTAACTGACTGTTAACTGACTGTTCATTTTAAACTGACAGGTGAAGTTACCTTTCCAAAACACCGATCTAGAAATGTGTGTGAACATAAAAATACTGGTAACTATATTCACATCATAAATACAAGGACGGAGTATCACGGTACTTTCTGAGTACCGGTTTACCGCGTAACACTAGATTCTTACTGAATCAACACCGAACGCGATGTGTTCCATGTATTCCGTTAGAATAAACTCTACTTTCTCTCCTTCACCCACACAACTCCTGCACTGAGCTTGGGCACCTTTAAAAGCAGATCATACGTTAACAAGGAATGGCACAGCCAATCATATGACGATACAGGATTCACAGTAGAGAAACAGAACTGTTAACTATTTGTGTTCCAAACACCAACAGAAAAACGCATTTTTTATTTAGTGGGAAAAATCAGTCGTCACTGGATATTGGTAGAGACGTGTCACTACCATCTATACACAATTCTAAACGCTTGCACACTCACCTGGCACCATGTCGAGTGCTTCAGAAATAGACTTGCTTATGCGGTATGTGACCCTGCATGACCCTGTGTCTATAAACAGGGACTGACGTTCAGGCTACTCAGGTTTTTACAGAAAACATGTCTTGCCTGATTGATTGACTACAAAATCATTCCATAATTTGGATTTTTTTGCCGAACTCTATATTTAAAGTTCAAATACCTGAACAATACGGCCATCGCCCGATGCCCCAGGGGCTGATCTGTTCAGACCAAAATGTAAAGACTGTGGAGGCCAGATCCCACGTCCTGCACCGGGACCATCTGTGGCTAATGAGGGTTTTGGGTTAAAGTTGTTGAAGTCATGTCGTTAGCCGGGACCCGCTGCATTATCTAAGTGTGTAAACAGAATAGAAAATGTGAAGCAGTGAATGCAGCTTCGTTACTCATGTATTGTCATGCAGGCCTGCGCTTTGATTCGGCCTGATAAACATTCCCGCTCAAACAAAGAGCATGTTTGTTTAAGGCCAAACAAACACCTGAGGCAGGTTCACCCTGGGGGGTGCGTGTGTAGAGGGTGGGTGTGGGGGGACTGGTGTGGGGGTCTGCCGGCAGACTCCAGGCCTCCAGCTCTCACAATTTCACTTTATTATAGGAGAGAGAGAGACAAATTCACCTGAATGGAGCCTGGAGGACCCCTGCCCCAGACGGCAGCACTATGTATGGCATCACTGCCAGACAAGGGATTTGTGTGTGTGTGTGTGTGTGTGTGTGTGTGTGTGTGTGTGTGTGTGTGTGTGTGTGTGTGTGTATGTGTGTGT
>JBBJLS010071526.1:0-11042 GCA_037577275.1 Bryconaethiops microstoma
CCCCCCCCCCCCCCCCCCCCCCCCCCCCCCCCCCCCCCCCCCCCCCCCCCCCCTCCCTTCCTTATTACTACCATTAATTTCAATGAAAGAAGCAGGTGTAATGTGTTTATATGGTTCAGCGAAATCACATTGCAAATAAAACCAGAACATGTGTATAAATATAAGTGTTACAACTTTTTTCTTTGTCAATCCTGAAAATTCTGGCCCAGTTTAACCCTTGATTCAGATCATTTGTACAGAAAATTAGCCGAGAGGCTTTCTCCCAGTCCCCTGAATACTCCAGATGATGACATAATGTGAGGGAGGCCATTCCCAGTGCCTACTCTCACTATAATCAGAGCCAACTGAAGCAAATGTCACAGCAGACAGGAAGTGGAAGAAGTGGATCAGGAAGCAAGAGTGGGATTGGAGCCTGCGTGAGATCATGGACCATCCACAGCCAGATGGGTTTAACAGAAGATGACCTCTTGCCCTCTTGTCCACTGTGGAAAAATAAAGGGGCATTCTGATCAAAGGCCATGAGCGTCAAAGGGGTAAACAACGCCCACTGTAGGATATGAACTCATGACCAAGTGGCAGGAGCACATGGAACAAATGGGGGTTCTCATTGCCACTTCAGAGAAGCCTTTCTTCAGCTAGGACCGGGTGTTTTCCAATGAGAGAGCCCCTAGTGGACAAACAGGGCAAGAGAAACCAGAAAACACTCATTTTCCACATATGATAACCATTAGAATTAAAGACTCATTCTCTTTGTTTTGTTATGCTATTCAAATGCAATTATATAATTTAGTGATTTACAGAAATGACAATGAAAAACACCAATAAAAAATTAAGAAGAAAAACTGAAACCGAAAATAGTTCTTCTTGCTTGCTTTTTTTGCTTTTGAAAGAAGGTAATAAATGTTGCCTCCTTAGTAAAAATACTTTTATCACTACTAAAATTACTCCATGCAATAGGACCAAACTGAGCTGACAATTAATTAAAAGGTATTTCTAAAATTACCCAATTGTAACAAGTACAGTATGTGCATATGGGGTGGTTATACTTTGCATGTGGCTCACAAAAGCTGTGGCTACGGATGGCGTTGTCGTTGCAGCAGAGACTTTCCTTTCTGCTTGTTATTTTGCTGTATTCTGTTTAGCAAGCAGGATGTTAAGTTTTGAAGCGCAATGAAACCTTGTACGTTGCTCCACCTCCTGATACTCTGCATCAACAGTGATTACAAATATTGTCCTTGTAGAAACCGTGCAAAAGTTCCACATGGCCACTATTTTCACTATTTAGCTCATTTCTCATTTTCATTAACATTAAAATTATTCATCTGTATTAGAGTTTGACACTTTGTTGCATTTAACTGTGCTTTTGGCATTTGCATTTCGGCCTTTTTGCCTTTAGGCCAAAAAATGAAAGTGCCACGTTCAACTATGTTCGGCATACAATTTTGAGTGGCTGAAATTACAATTACATATTTAACAACGTAGCTGGTTACACAATTATCTACATTAGAACAAAGACAAAAATCTAGTGAAAATGTAAAGAATATCTTTCTGCAAAATCAGAACATACACACACAACAATAACGTTTCCAAACTTTTCATTAAATTCAAATCATAGTGATATATCTACTCTTTATAAACTCAAATGACATTCAGGGTTCAAAGTGCAGGCGCTTGAGAAGTGTGGGATGATAAAATTGTAATAAGCATTAGATTAGTAACTGAATTATATTAGTAACTAAATAACTAGTTTAATACATAACTATGGCCAAAGTGGCCCATAGGGTGAGTAATAATGGTCAGGACAGTACAATACCCAAAGCAGTACGCAGTAGCTAATATATGCAGCATGGTGTTTGGCTCCAGCATGACACCAGGCCTTCACTGTACTGTACACGGCGCATGCTGTGCATATAGGAAGTGCTGATTTAGCAGTTATTAAAGATAATATACAGCATGTGTTGGGCCTCCGCTACCCTAACCAGCACAATGTCTGCCTTCACAGACGCACAATCAGACCTTACAGAGACTCTGAAAGAGTCACTGTGTCCCATTTACAGTCAGGGAGGGAGGTATACAAAGTGCTGATTGAGCAATTTCCTTGCGTCTCCTTTATTTTCCGCCAATTGTAAATTAAGGGTTCAGCAGCTCCCTTTGTGCCTCCGGCTCTGCAAGCTGTCAGTGCCATCAAGACCAAGTTCAGCTGGTGTAAGGTTATATTAATCTTGCCAAAGAAACTGTAACAAAGCATGTTATTATCTGTGGTGCAATATTGACTCAATCTGTTTCGCACCAATCAAAAGTCATTCTTACAACATTATTTCTCCCAGTTAAAATATTATGAAAAGCAAGTACTGAGAAACATCATGAAGAGAGTAAAGAGAACGCAGATCCTGAAGTTATATATACTATATATATACTAGATATATTATTAATATTGTAAATATTAAACTCATTCCATACTTGTAAATACTAAAAAATGTTATTTTCTTAGATTTTTTTGAGTTATTTTTTTTTTATCAATCTGTACACTTTCTATATATTTATGTAAAGTTGGGGGAGCACGAGCCTAAGAATTTCATTACAGGTAATGATGCTACATTGTTATCTGTATATGACAATAAAACTTGAAACTTGAAACATTGGCAGAGAGTTTTGTTCTTTGTGGCCTGAGATGGTTCTAATGCCTCTCCAGACTTCGCTACCATTGTTCTGCAGAGGCTGGTTTTCCATATTCTGCCTGTAGCTGTCCTTCCCAACCCTGATCAGTCATTTCACTCTTCTGCTTGAGGACAGCCTTGATTTCTGGAGTAATCCAAAGTTTGTTATTGGGAAAGCACCACACAGTCCTGGTGGGGACTGTGTTATCCACACAGAAATTAATGTAGTCTGTAACACGGGTCACAGGCTGTTGATGTCCTCCCCGTGGTTTTCACAAAGCACCTCCCACACAGTAGACTCAAAACAGTGCTTTAGAGCCTCCTCACTCTCTTCCGACCGTCTCTGCACTGTGCGGGTGACTGCTGGCTCCCTGCGCACTAAGGGCTCATACACAGGGACAAGATGCACCAGGTTGTGATTTGATCTTCCCAGGGGAGGGAGAGGTGAGGGCATGTCACATACTGGGTGAAAGTGGGCAGTGTGGTGTCAAGAGATGCATGGTTGAAATCACCTGATAATATGGTCATGGCCTGGGAATGCTGTGTTTACAGTCTGCTGACTACAGAGTGGAGAGAATCACAGGCTCCTTCTGTGTTGGCTGAGGGGGGGACATACACCGTTATCATGATAACATGCAAGAATTCCCTGGGGAGGCAGTATGGTCACATGCTAATGGTTAACAGCTCAATGTCTCTGCTGCAAAGCTCAATGTCTCATCTGTCATTCACAAACACTCCCAGTCTCCCTCCTTTCCTTTTACCACTTTCCCTCGTCCTGTCTGCCTGCATCTGCTGGAATCTGGGCCACACCACAATCGTGTCCGGAGTAAGCAGTGTTAGCCAGGTCTGTGTTAGCATCATGATTCTACACTACCGGTACTCAGTCTGGAATCAGGTTAGCGCCGTTAGCTCATCCATCTTGTTAGAGAGAGATCTCACATTTCCCATGACTACAGAAGGGAGAGATGGTCTGTATCATCTGCTGCTCGGGCAACGGTGCTCCCTCCCAGCTCGACACCCTCGTCTCTTCCGCCTCAGCTCGCTGGGGATGCCTGGTCTGTCTGCCGGCAGCACCGCTGCAGGGCACAGGGCTAACAGCTGATCTCGACTGTAAACAAAAGGCGCATGCGTCGGATTTCCAAACATGGGTGAAATGGTAGTGCATGGTGTTAGATTTATGTTACGTTTAAAATTAAATTAAAAAATTGAGAATAAAAAAAGGAAAATAAGAAAAGAAGCTCAGAAATGAGCAGAGCTGCCATAACTGGCTTAATTTCATTTAAGGCGTGGACACAGGCTGAGTGGGTTAGCTTTATTATTTCCATAACCAAGAAGAAAAAAGAAAACTTTGTATAAATACAATGCCTATACAGTTTTATGAAACCATTTATAACACCACTTATTGCATTCATAAGGCATTATAAATTAGAGCTGTAGTCAAGACAAAGTTTGTTCCAAGACAGGTCCAGGACTAGTCAAGTCCTATTCAAAACCAAGTCCTTTGTTTGCAGAGGGAGCTAATAGTAGGGTCATCCATTGTGGCAGCCTGAGAGGCACGGGGGAGGCTAGCAGTGGAGGGAAGGGGGGCAGCAGTGTATGGTGTTGGTCAGGGAGCAGGGGCTGTGTCAAACCTTTTAAAGAACATGTTTAACTCATTTACACCTTCCTGGCTTCCCTCCATGCCTGGGTTTGGTTTTAAGTACAGTAATCCTGCTTGCCCTCTAGCTTCTCCCTGTAGCTCTTTTTACCTTTCCTCAGCTCCCTCTTCAGCTTTTTTTTAACTGACTTAACCTCCTCTCTATTGCCTGCCATGAAAGCCGCCTTCTTCCTGTTGAGGAGTTTTTTGCTGTTCTTTTTGATCCACGGTTTGTTGTTTGGGAAACAGTGGACCTTCCTTGTAGGTACAATGCTGTCCACGCAGAACTGGATATAGTTGGAAATACACTGTGAGAGTCTGCCAGTGTCTTCCACATAGTCCTCCAGAAACAGGTCCCAGTCTTTAGTCTGAAAGCAGTCCTACAGGGCCCCCTTGGCTTCTTTAGACCATACCTTTATCATCTTGGTGGTGGGAGACTGTCGTCTGACTACAGGCTTGCACCGAGATACAACATGCACTAGGTTATGATCTGATCCACTAAGGTGGGGTAGAGGCAGTGAAGCTATATGCCTGCTTTAGGTTGGCATACATCAAGTGCAAGTTTTTATTCTTCCTCGTTTTGTAGTCCACATATTGTGTGAAATCAGTGAGGGTTTTTGAGAAGGAAACATGGTTAAAGTCCCCATTGACAGCTATGAAGGCATTGGGGTATTGTGTCTGTAGTCTCGTGATGGTAGTGTGGATGAAATCACAAGATCTTGCAGCGGTCGCCAACGGCAGGATGTAAACAACAACAACAATGGCATGTGAGAACTCCTGAGGCACATGACCGCCACAACACACAGACACAGAGACAGTAACAATGTAATATAAAGTCTAAAAAAATCTAAATTAAAAATCTGTAGAAAGAAAAAAGCTCAATATGAATACCCTATGATACACACAGAAATGCTTGGTATAAATACTATATATAAGTAGAGAGCAGCTCTGTCCCTGAGGCTGCAAAATCGTCTACCAGATATAAGGGGGGTAAACAGTTTCATTTTGATCATACACACACAGTACACAGTGAAATGAGATAACGTGTATCCAGGACCATAGTGCAACACAACAGCACAAGTGCAAACAGGATACAAAAGTGTGCAAGAAACACAAGCGCAACAATACAATTTGACAAGACAAGACAAATTCAGTGCAATCAACAATACCTATTAATACAGTATTATTAATACAGACTGTATTAATAATAGCTATTAATACAGTCTGGATTAATGCAGTATTTTGACATTCTAGCGGCAAGAGTTACGTTTGCAAAAATGCAGAAGTTGTTACATGTACAAAATGTAGAACAGAGTTAAACAGCAATAAATATGATGTGCAAATATAGCTGCAGCAGGACAGAAAATGTACAGTGTAATAGATGTGAATATACAGAAATGATTGTGCTGAATGCTGAACTGAAGTCTATGAACAGCATTTTCATGTAAGTGTCTTTTTTGTCCAGATGGGTAAAGGCCAAGTGTAGGGTGTTGGTGATGGCATCATCTGTATAAAGGTTGGGATGGTATGGAAACTACAGGGGGTCCAGTGAGCGGGGCAGTTGTGACGTGATGTGCCTCATGATGAGTCTCTTGAAGCACTTCATGATGATGGGTGTGAGCGTGATGGGACGATACTCATTGAGGCAGGACACTGACGTCTTCTTTGGCATAGGGATGATGGTGGTGGTTTTCAAGCACATTAGATTAACAGTGGTGCTCATAGAGATGTTGAAGATGTCTGTGAGAACATCTGCAAGCTGTTCTGCACATCCTCTTAGCACACAAATAGGAATGTTGTCTGGTCCATCAGCTTTCCGCAGGTTTACTCTAAGCAGACTTTTCCTCACATCAGCCATGGTCAGACAGGGGTGGTTTTCCTCACTGCCATGTTGTTTTGGGCTTCAAACTATGCATAGAAGTTGTTCAGTGTATCTGGAAGGAAGGTCTCACCATCACATTCAGGTGGAGATGCCCTGTAGTTGGTGATCCCCTGGATGCCCTGCCACACTGTACATGCCCAGTGTCCTTGAAGTGGTTGTGGATTTTCTGGGTGTGTGTGCACTTTGCTGCTCAGATGGCCCTGGACAGGTTCGTCCTTGCTGTTCTCAGGGCAGCCTTGTCACCTGAACTGAAGGCGGTGTGTCATGTTCTCAGCAGCAAACGAACCTCTGCAGTCATCCATGGCTTCTGGTTGGGGTTGAGTCATCATAAATGGCAGCCGCCCTGAACATGTACCAGTCAGTGTGCTCAAAACAGTCCTGAAGAGCAGAGATGGCACCTGAGCGCAAGATCTTTGTCTGCTTTTGGACGGGTTTGGCATGTCTGATGAGCGGTCCGTAGGCTGGCATGAGCATGATGGACAGGTGATCGGAATATCTGAGGTGGGGGCAGGGCTCAGCGTGGAATGCGCCAATGATGTTTGTGTAAACAGTCCAGCATGTTCACCCCCTTGTCGGAAAGTTCACAAACTGGTGGAATTTAGGGAGAACTGCCTTGAGATTTTGCGTGAATAAAATCTCCAGCGGCTGTAAACAGTCCATTAGGATGTGTGTTTTGGAGCTCACTGATGGCTCCGTACAGTATGTTTTTAGTGTTAACGTTGGGTGGGATGTACACCGCGACTATAAGTACAGTGCTTAATTCCCTTCAGTCATAAATTCCAGCAGTGGTGAGCAGTAGCTCAAGATCAGTACAGCATTCATGCACCAGTACATGTTGATGTAAATACACAGCCCACTTCCTCTTGTTTTGGTGCTAAGAGCCACATCACGGTCGCTGTGGTAGGTGAGTATGTTGCTAATCTGCATAGCCAAGTCCCGAACACTGTTGCTGAGCCATGTCTCAGTAAAAACAAAAACAGAGCAGTCTCTGAACTGTTGCTGGGTAGTTTGCTGGAGTCAGATATAGCCCAGTTTATTGTCCAGGGAGCGAACTCTGGCAAGGAAGATGGACAGGATTCAAAACAGTCCTGCAGGGCTTCAGTAGCTCCCTCTGGCCATGTTCTGATCTGCTTCATTACAGATTTTGCTCTCTTCAGCAGTGGGTTGTATGCTAGAGTGAGCATTACTGTGTGGTCACTTCTAATGTAATCACAGTAACACATCACCAGGATGAATTCTAATTTGGTTGTATGCACTCTTATTATTACACTCTAATTTAGTGAATTTTTTTCTGATCTGAACATAATTGATGTTATAGGAATTAATGGAAAGGAAAAACGATTCTTAAAACTTGTTGTCTGCCCACTAGGAGGCTTTGTTCTGTTTACGGAACAGAAGTTATAAATATGCGTTTATATCGTGATTGGTGTATAGTAACGTCTGTTTCTGTGTTCTAACCAATAGTGGAGTCTGTTAGGATTCGAATGAGCCCACGCGCAGCATCTGGGAGGAGGGGCGAAGCCACCTCTTTCTTACTATTTGAATGGGAGAGAAGCGGTGTTGAAGCAGTTATTGATTTATAATTCTGTGGTAAAAATAAGGATTTCTCCAAACAAAATGTCGTCTCTGCTTGCGCGAAATGGTACTGCCTGCACTAAAAACCTTAAAGAACATTCACTTATTATTCTTTTGAGCTCAAATTTTGAACACAAGTTGACAAGACCCATGGCTATGGGTTTTCACTGTCAGAAGATCCATTCCTCTGACAGGGACGATAAGGCACAGCTGAATTCAAAGCGGTTTGACACAAGTATATATAAAATCCAGTATTTCATCCGGTATTGCTGTGTGAACATAATTTGTATAGATTTTCTTTCACTGGAACATGAAACTTCAGAGTCTTAGCTTTGAAATGAGTTCAACCACAAACAAAAAGAATAAAGTATGACAGAGTTATAAGCTTTTAAAATTGGGAGCTGCAAAGACCCAAGATGGTTCCTGAAAGTCTGGAAAGTCAACAGGTTTTAAATAAGTGCCACAAGTCCAAGTTCATTAGTGCGCTTTAGGATTTTTACTGTTAATAATGACAAATGTTATCGTTCAAACCACTCAATTTCAGACTGATCAAGGAACAGATAACTTGCTGACACTAATTCGTTGCAGTCACCATGGCAGAAATGAGTGGAGAAGAGTTTGCGGCTCGGATGCAGAGCCAGAAAGTATAATAATGGTGCTTTCTGGCTCGGCAGTTATAAAGTTTTATGATTTATTTATTCTGACAGAACTGCGAGCCACAACACATAACAACACATAAGACCGAAGTTTCGTATGAAATCTGACAACGGGCCGTAATTGGCCCACGGGCCGGACTTTGGACACGCCTGCTTTAGAGGTTACAGCTAGTGTCATTTAAGAGAAACACAGCTTTGAGTTTCCTTTGCTATCCACACCCAGCTCAACGCACAAGAGATTATGTGGAGACACAGGTATGTGAAGATGAACAATTTAGCACAGCAGGAACTCTCTCTCTATCAAGATGAGACAAAGCAGTCACAAACAGAACCATCTACACTTCACTTTGTTCAAGCCCCACGTCTCAGTCTGATGAGTGGCAGGCCTCCTGTTGATGATGCAAATGTCCATGATATTCACCTGTCTGTTCCAAGTAAGCCTAAGTCTCTGAACCATTTTTTGATTGCTGCTATGAATAGTACCCAAGCTCAGTATGGCAGGGGCCAGCATGGAGTAACATTTAGCAGTGATAATAAAGGGCATCTAACTGCTGAGCCTCATATGACAGACTTTGTCAGATTCCTTGCACGACGTGAGCTTGTCACAACTGGTCTGCTTCAATTTAATGACTGACCAGAAAACTATAGAGCCTGGTGTCTGTCTTTTCAGAATACAGTAAGAGACCTAGGTGTAACATATGAAGAAATGGATCTTCTTGTCAAATGGCTAGGGAAAGGGTCAACTGAACACGGGAAGTGACTTAGACTTATCCATATAAATGAGCCAGCAAAGGGACTAGAGATGATCTGGGCCAGACGGAATGAATGCTATTGGTCATCTGAGGCAATTGAAAAGGCCCTGTTTTAGAGATAATTTCCCTAAAATTAACAATAAAGACTACTCCAAATTAAGAGATGTTAGTGATCTAATGATGGACCTGAACACTGTAAAGGATGAGGGAGATTTACCAGGACTTTCCTACCTTGATACTGCCAGAGGTGTAAATGCCATAGCTCAAAAGCTACCATATTGCTTACAAGAGAAGTGGATGTCTTATGGATCCAGCTATGAACAGCAATATCAGGTGACATTTCCTCCCTTCTCTTTCTTTGTCTCCTTTCTCCACCATCAAGTGCAGATGAGATATGATCCAAGCTTCAACTTTGTGAGTCAAGTAGACACAGCTAAATTAGAAAAGCCTCCAAGGAGAACCAGCAGATTGAGAGAGGTCAGTGTGCACAAAACAGATGTGTCTAGGGTAGTTGGCTTGGACCTAGAGAAACACAAAAACATGGAGGATCGAGACAAAAGATGTCCTATACATAAAAAGCCACACACTTTACAGAAATGCTGTGCCTTTTGTGAAAAATCACTGGAAGAGAGGAAGAACTCCCTTAAAGTGAATGGTATCTACTTTAGATGCTACCTCTCCACAGCACACACTGCCAGAAAGTGCCAAAGCAGTGTAAAATGTACAGAATGTGACAGTGAGAGCCATCCCTCTGCCTTACATCTAGGAGAAGTACCTTGGGTTAAAAAAACAAGCCCCAGAGCATGGCGGGGAGCCAGACCCTACACCTACCTCGGAGATTACAACACAGTGCACACAAGTCTGCGGTGGAGATCACACTCAAACGTCATGTTCAAAGATTTTCCTGGCCAAAGTCTATCCAGAAGGACAGCGCAACAGAGCGGTAAAAGTGTAGGTGATTCTAGATGACCAGAGTAAAAGATCTGAGTTTTTTGATACATTTAATGTACAGAGTCCTACTGCATTCTACTCTTTGAAAACCTGATCAGGTGTGACAGAAAACATCAGAAGAACAGCCTCAGGTTTTTACACAAAGTCATTAGACGGTAAAACAGTTCATTCTCTGCCAAGTCTTTTAGAATGTGATGCAATACCAGATAACAGAACAGAGATCCAAACACCTAACATTGCTCTTTGCCACAATCATCTAAAACCGATTGCTCACCTGATACCGGCAATAGAGCCTGAGACTCCAATCATGCTTCTTCTTGGCTGGGATGTGATCAGACTCATGGGCAATGTCTGTTTGGGTCACTCTCATAGAAAGAAAACATCTTAGAAAGAAATCGTCCAGCCATCTTTGAGCCTTCTCCTAGTGTTCTGCATGTGAAAGAAAGATACAATCCAAAGCAGCTACAGCTTACTCGTGCTGGAGAAGGCCGTGTAGAACCTAGTACCTAGGCCGTGTAGTGTTTCAGATGACTAGCCATGATAACAAGCTGGCACCATCCATTGAAGACCGCACCTTTATAGCAATCATGGATCATGGTCTCAAGAAAGATGCTAGTAATAGCTGGATAGAATGAAAATGTATGAAAATGTAAATTTCTCTAACATTCCCCCCTTAGACAATCATACGACATTATTGTTTCCATTCACATCCTCGTTACCCTTTCGATGCAAACTTTATAAATGCATATGAATGTTTACACATCTAGTTTACTACTAAATGAATCATGAAAAGAATCACCACCTGCCAAAGACAAAGTTGTCATTGAGTCTAGTCATAGCTGTCAATTGCATTTGGACAAAAGTATTATTACGTTTAGTCATTGCATACACTGTAGCAGACAGTGCCCTCCGAACACAGAAAATCATTATAGG
>JBBJLS010071527.1:0-11042 GCA_037577275.1 Bryconaethiops microstoma
ATATACACACACATACATACATGCATAAATACGTACATACATACATAGTATTAAATACAATATATAAATGCATTTTTCAAATACATTCAATAAATATAATAAATGCCCCTTTCTATAAATACATTGGTATTTGTTTGTTTATTTATTTATTTGTACATATAACATATTTACATTTGTTTCGTTCCAAAATATAAGGTAAATATATAAATACATACACTTGAGTACATATAGAATGATTTGGGAGCATTTTCGAATGCATTTAATAAATGCACTTATTTCTTTTCCATATGGGCTATTTGAATCCGGGAGACTAATGGGTGGGCTGAGACCCCTCATGCCGTGTTGGGACGGGGCGGGGTGTCAGCCACCCTGCAGTGGGAGTGGAGGAAAAACATAGAGACAGAGAGAAGAGGGGGGAGGGGGGTTGACGGTAAAACAGCGTCGTCATGCAACATTCATTCACTAAGAACACAAAATGGAAAAATGCTTGCCTCGCCGATTCTCGCGCACATATAGACCACGCACGTGCAGCACCAGCAGCAGAAGCTGCTAAAGACTGGGGACACTTCTGTTTATGTGAAAACAGGGGTGAAAAGTGTAATAAGGTGAACACGTTTATCCTCTCAGTCGGGCTGCTCGTTCCTCTGTTCGTTTCGGTTCTGTTTCGGTAACGCTTTTATTTATTTTTTTTTAACACCCGTATTCTGACGAGCCCCGCTCTGATTGGCTGACAGTTCACACTCACAAGAAACACGCTGATTGGCCGGTGGAAACGTCTTTCGCGTCACCATAGCAACCACAGAACACACTGCGTTTATAAACACGCAGTTAGATTTCTAAGTTAAAAATAACACAATAAATCTCTATAGATTAATATACGCAAATGTCTTACTTAAGTATAGAAATAAAATAATAAATCTCTTTAAATGAAAATATGCAGATTTCTTATTTTACAAAATATAGAAATAAAATAATAAACCTCTGTATATGCAGGTTTGTTATTTCAAAGGTATATATATGATTAACACAATAAATCTCTTTAAATGAATATATTTTTATTTATTCTTATTTTTGTATTTTTAAATTGTACATAAATAAAATAACAAATCTCTTTAGATTAATATATGTAGATTTCTTATGCAGAATTGCATCTTTAGATGAATGCATGAACATGGAGCAGCTGGTTAGGACGTTCGCCCTGCGATCAGGGAGTCGTGCGTTCGATTGCCAAAACTGCTAAGCACCTCTGAGGTACCCTTGAGCAAGGTAGAGTCCTCACACCCGGCTGCCGGCTGCTTCACTTGGTGAATGGGTTAAATGAAGAGGGACAATTTCGTGCTGTTTATATTGTGTACTGTGGTGTGTTCACGTATGACAGAACGGTCACTTTCACTACATATGAAGCAACTGGTGGCCTAGTGGTTAAGGAGTTGCCCCTTCGGATCCCAGGACTGTTAGAGGCAACACTAAGGTAACACTTAAGCAGGGTACCCTCACAGCTCCCCGGGCACTGTGTTCCCGGCTGCTCGCTGCTTCACTTGGAGAATGAGTTAAATGCAGAGGAATTGTGTGCTGTTGTGTGATCATGTATGACATAGTGTAGTATTTCTTTATAGATTATTAGACATTTTACTTTTATTTATTGAAAGTGTACATGTTTATGGTTATGTATGGTTGTGACAGTACTATCTATTTAGTGTTTGTTTGATTGTTTACAGAGAGTTCTTCCTCTTTTTTTCTTAAGTGTTTATCCTAAGTCGAACTGTTAGCCAATCGCAGTGGTGGAGGGCGTAGTTTTACTGAATACGGGTGTGGATTGAAAAAGAGAAACCCTAAAAGCCCCACCGCGGTTCGGGCGGCCGCAGCGCTGCGTGCTGATGAAGGTACCGCCCGAACCGAACCGGGCCGTGTCTTTTCTTACCGGACTCGAAGCGTGTCAGGACAGACTCCGGGTCGTCCGAGACTGCAACGGGGAGCGGCGGCCAGCGGTCAGAACGTGGGGGAGCGGGCGGAGGACGCCGCGTAGGGGTGTGAAGGTGAGGGCTGGGTGACACGGAGCTGCCGCAGTAAATCCGCTGAGCCCGGGCTGAAGCTGGACCGGGACGGGCTTCACCCCTCTCCCCTCCTGCTTCACCCTAACAAGTCAGCAGATGTCTTTCTGAGTCACTGGCATCTCTTCGTGACCTGTGTTTAACTTATCTTCTGATTTGTCATCTTCTTCTCATCGTGTCCCGGTCCACCTTAAATAGTGCAGCACTTCTAAACGGACGCTTGTACAGACCCCCCCACACCAATCGCTGCAATATTTAAGGTGGACCGGGTAATTGCAATAAGACTGCCAATTGTACTTCATATGTAATTAATGTGCTATTATTCATATTTAATCCTGAAATATTATTATTTAATTATTAATAATATCATTATGATTATTTAAATAATCACTTAATAATAGTTTAGTTAGAGTATTTTCAGAGTTGTATTTAGACTTTATATAGTATTTTATATTGTCTTTGTGACTCCAATTCTCAAGTGTAGCCCTGGTACTTCTGGCATAGGCCCTTTCAGCATTTCTCATGTTTAGATTTATATTGTATTCTGAGGCTTAGCTTGTATTAGTCAGTTCATCACTATGCTGTAGTCACTACACTGTGTTTATTCTGACAGTATATATTTACATATAAATATTAATTTAGAGTTATGGCAGTGATTGTACTTTAAGAATAAACACAGTGTAGTGACTACAGTATAGTGCTGAACTGACTAATACAAGCTTGCTATTATTATTTAAATAGTTATATTTAGTACAGAGTATTTTCAGAGGGTTTTTCTTACATTATATTATATTTATATTGTTCTTGTCGTGTGTCTGTGCAGTTTGGTACAAGCAGTTTCCACTGGAATAGTTTCCTGATTTCTGATTCTGAAATATGGCACTGTTACTTCTCGCACAGGCTCTTTTAACAATTTTATGTTATAAAGATTTGTATATATTTTATGTTATAAAGATTTGTATATTAATAGTTTGAATATATTTTTTGTGCTATTAATAATTAATATAGAAATACGTAATATAATGTTATAGCAGTGATTATACTATAATAGAATAAATACAGTATAATGACTAAAGTGATGAGCATACTAATACAGGCTTGCTATTGATATTATTGTATATTATAATGATGTAAGATGTTTGTGATATTTAAAAATTCATACTTTGTGTGTGTGTGTGTGTGTGTGTGTGTGTAAATGTGGGTTTGTGTGCAGAATGCAGGACTGTGAATACGTCTTTTGAGCTGATAATAATTAATACAGAAATACTTAGTTATAGCAGTGATTATACTGTAATAGAATAAACACATCAGAATGACTGTAGTGATGAACAGACTCATATAGGCTTGGTATTATTATTTTATATTACAGTAATGTAATAATGATGTAGGAAGTTTGTGATGTTTAAAGATTCATACTTTGTGTGTGTGTGTGTGTGTGTGTGTGTGTGTGTGTGTGTGTGTGTGTGTGTGCAGGATGCAGGACTGCACCAGCAGGTGCACGTGCGAGCCACGTGCGAGCCCTGAATGCGACCCGAGGGTGGAAGTCAATGCACTTTGCTTGTAAAGGAAATTTAAATAAATAAATAAATAAATCTATAAGTCATACTCCCATGGCGGAGTCGGTGAGGCGCAGATTCATCCGCACAAACCTGTGGTTCTCTGAGTCTGAGGATCAGGGTCCCGAGAGCCCGGAGGGTGTTGCTGCGGGTGACCGGGCGTGCTCCGCTGCATCCTGCGATGCTCCCGGAGACGAGGAACCCGAACCTGAGCAGCAGCAGCCACAGCAGGAACAGGAGAGGAAGGACGAGCATGATGATGATGATAAAGATGCTCATGGAGAAGCCTCCAGCACCCCAGGAAAGGCGGGGAGCGAGGAGGAGGCGGAGGCAGAGGTGAAGGCGGTCTGCACATCCCCCGGGGGACGCTTCCTTAAGTTCGACATCGAGCTCGGCAGAGGCTCCTTCAAGAGCGTGTACAAGGGCCTGGACACGGACACCTGGGTGGAGGTGGCCTGGTGTGAACTTCAGGTGAGCTCTGGACACAAACACGATGACAAACACACTGAGATCGTCTACATTTCCGTGTTACTTAACGCTTAGAACTGATCTTAACACCCATTGCTGCTTGGTGCACTGCTGCACTGCTGCTCGGCTGCTCTCTGGACCCCCCTCTTTTTGCGGGTTTTCTCACCCACTTGAGACTATCCTGAAAGTCCTCCTGAGTTTCCGAGTTCCAATTTGTTTCTGAGACATAAAATAAAATAAAATTTGAGCATTTTTGTTCTTTATGGGCATTTGCGTGTTTTGTGTGTGACGCCAGCAGCAGTTATTATTACTACATGTTATTTAAATGAAAATAACTTTCATTTAAAGGTTCTGTGTGACGTAAGAACACCAAACAAAGCTCAGCATGACATCTGACACCTCCAGCATCAACACAAACTGTGGAAACTTCCATATAAGGAGCTGTTTTGCCAAATGACAACAATTTATCATTTGTTCATGTTCTAAGGGTTAACCATAGTAAAGACTCAAATATTGACTGTCTTGGAGCAGAGGTTTCTTGCAAAGTTCTCGCAGTAACAGATGATCTGATTTACTGCAAAGCTTTTTCAATCTGACAGTAACACTCCAGTCAGAACCTCCTGAGTAACTTGGCAGTGAGCTGAATGAGCTGAACGTGGTGTGGCGAGTTTGTGGAATGGCAATTGAGAATCAGTGCTAATCTATTGGAAGCAGATTTTAAGCTTTGGTTGTAGGCTCTGATTCACTCTGAATTTAGAACAGTGGTCACCATGGAGATCCACATTCATACACAATTCAGTTCAGTCCCGAAGATATTGCTTGGGGTCTTGGTTGATTGGTTAGTTGATGAGGCACTTTGATAAATTCATTATTTGGTTGATGATGATGTGGTTGATTCGTTGGTTGACAGGACCTTGGTTGATTGGTTGGTTGGTGGATTGGTTGGTTGATAGGGCCTTGGTTGATTGACTGGTTGATTGGTTAGTTGATAGGGCATTGGTTGATTGGTTGGTTGATTGGTTAGTTGGTAGGGCCTTGGTTGATTCGTTGGTTGATAGGGCCTTGGTTGATTGGTTGATTGATAAGGCCTTGCTTGATTGGTTGGTTGATAGGGCCTTGGTTGGTTGGTTGGGTGATTGGTTGATTGATTGGTTGGTTTATAGGGCCTTGGTTGCGACTACCTGAGTTAGGACCTCATGCTTAGCTCCAGTGCTGCTGGTTAGACGTTACTGAACAATACAGGCCTCAATCATCTCTTTTACCTCGGCTTTGGTACTTTTAACCCCTACAGGATGTGGACATGCTTTTGGAATTAATAACGCAAAGTCTAAGGCAAAAAACCTAAATCAGTCTCCATTTTAAAGCTTTTATAGTTTTACTGATTTGTGTGATTTAGTGATGCTTAATTGTACAGATCTGTTAAAAAGGAATCACTTTTTATTAATAATTTTATTGATAATTTTATTATATGCTCATGCAGTTGTGGACTCCTTTTACAGTTTCCTATTATTTATCTGTAATTACGTAAACCTGTTAAGTTGCACAGAACCGCTTTCATATTATTGATTCCAAACTTTTAACGGTAGTGTCGGGGGGGGGGGGGGGGTGGCATCGCCACAGAGGCGACAATATGTTACCATGACAATATTTGGGCCACGATACAATTGTTATTATGATTCTTCCATTTGAATGTAGGCAGTGTGTTACATACATTAAACTGCAGTGATATCAGAAGAGTAGATGTCTGTACCCAAATAAAAGTATAATTATGAAAGTGATAAAATAATAATTAATAAATCAATATCGATATGTCGCACCGCCGTAATATATAATATATAATATAATATCGTACCTGAAAATATTGTGATACTTCACTGTACTGATGCTTCCTCCCACCTTTAGCTTTTAGCTTTTATTATTGTTTTTATTTTTAGACTTATTAACGATTCTTCCTGAATTCTCCCGAATACTTCTATCATGTTGCCGAATTTTTCATGCCAGATCTTACTGCCAAACTGTCAGGCACGAGACAGTTGGCCTGAGAGCATCTTTTTAAATTGCTCTGCTTTGTTCTGTTTTCCAGCTTGCATCACCTGGCAAACAAAGTCACTGCATTAGTGTTACATAACTGACACAGGGATGGGATAATTATGTTCATTAGTGTTCTGGACATACTGATACCACCATACGCTCAGAGGCGTAAAGTCATGTGTCATAACAGTGTTACACTTCCACTCAAAGGTTTTGGCAAATAATGCAATTTTCTACAATTGCATACTGCTTAATATTTGCTAAAATACACTCAATATTTTTGCTAACAAATAAATGGACAGTATGTTCACCAGTGAGTTCTTTTGTTAGTCTACAAAAAGTCACCTAATATAATTATAGTTATAATTTGGCTCACCAGGCACGTGTTTATATTATATTAAAATAGTTAACAAGTTATTAAGTGATGAAACAGTTAACAAGCGCATTTAAAGTTAAGTGACAGTCTATAATTTGATTCTGCTTCATCACACAACCAGTTAATAGGATGTCAGACATGTTAGAGATGTTTTATCTTATAAACGAAACTTTTTTAAAAATTTGACATAGTTTCATTTATAGTTGTTCACTCAACAACTTTCCAGTGCTTAACAAGAAAAAATACCTGCAGTTTATTAGATAAATTGAAATAGATACAAAAATATAAATAAATACATTTATAAATAAATAAAACATTTTGACTGGTAGTTCATCATTTCGTACTGAAACAAGTTATAACTTTATGTCAGCATAACACTTGACATAAGTGTTATATCATCTTGACATCAACGGTTACATCTGAGCACATCTTTGTAAATGAGAGTTTATAATTTAATGTCTAAGGCCTTATGCAGGGGTTATGTAGTCTTATAAACACTAGTCTTAAGTATAAAATAGGCCAGATTTCAGAATGTGAACACTGTCTAAGCGCTGATCTAGAGCGATGCTTTTTTTTAACGCCATTATTTGGTAGCAGGGAATAAAAACCTAAGATGGTCAGCGTATCTCACATATCTTTATGGGAGGTCGTCTCAGTTCATTGTCATTTATTATTGATGCGGCTGTTCGGTTATTAAAGCCTATTTTATGGGCTTTACTGACAGAGTTTCCCCTTTTGGGAAGAGGCTGCCTTGAAAAGCTGTTAACACTGTTGTTTTTGTTGTATTTTCCATTTGTGCTGTTGATGCTGAGACTCGGGTCAGGTTACCTCAGCTCATAATGGTGTCTGACTCTCCATGTGCTGGTTAAATGTGGACTCTGACACATCTCCCCCTCCCCCATATGGTCCTTCTCATCAGGACTAGAAAGACTATAATTTTGAAGCAAGAGTGTGATAGTGATCATGAGGATGATGAGGAACATGATGGTGATGGTGAAGATGATGGTGAGGATAGTGGTGATGATGGTGATGGTGATGATGGCGGTGATAATAATGTGATGGTGATAATAGTGGTGTGGATGAGGATGACGGTGATGGTGATGCTGGTGGTGAGGATGAGGATGGTGATGATGATGATGATGACAGTGATAATGATGTGATGATGATGATAGTGGTGAGGATGAGGATGACGGTGATGGTGATGATGGTGGTGAGGGTGATGATGGTGATGATGATGATGATGACAGTGATAATGATGTGATGGTGATGATAGTGGTGAGGATGAGGTAGATGATAATGATGATGGGGTGATGATAATCATTTGCTCAGTTTTTGGAAAACATAATGTGCCAAGACTTTCGCACATACCTCATTATATGTTTTATTTTCCTTCATTCAGCTGATAGACAGTGAATGTGTATTAAAATGTTTAGAAGTGTGCCTCTATAGAGGCTATATACTTGTACATTGTACAACATGGCATTTGACCATGACGACTGGCCTTAAGATGTTTATTGCATTAAAAAATAAGCTTTTAGCTGCTCTATATGTGCACCAAGAGTCTGCTGAGAGTGACCATAACTCAGGGCACTTGGACGTGAGAGGTGACCAGTAGGGTTCACACTGACCAATGTCTTTGTCCCGATGGGACTTCCTGCCCAATCAGAGCAGAGCTCTCCCAGATGAGCTGCCTCAGACGCTGCTGGCTATTTTTAACCTGAGGCACAAAGGAGCGCGTATCACCTTACTGAAGACCACACTTCCCATCAGGCCTTGCAGCAGCGGTTCACACCCTCCCATCTCCTGTGTGGACAGAAACGGAAGACGAGGGGTTGAGTATGTTTTCGTCCCTGCAGATAAAATATACAAATTATTGTCCTGCCTGAAACATCAGAACACCATGCAGATCTGGCCAAGTACAGTCAAATAAATGTTTGTCATTTCAACCACCTACACAGTCCACAGTGAAATGAAACAATGTTCCTCCAGTAACACAACGTCCTTCCAGGGCCACGCCACTCCTCCAGGACCACAACGTTCCTCCAGGACCACAACAGTCCTCCAGGAACACAGTGTTCTTCCAGGACCACAATGTTCTTCCAGGACCACAACAATCTTCCAGGGCCATAGTGCAGCACGAGACCAGAAAACCAAGAACAGAAACTATTTTCCTCCAGGACCACAACGATCCTTTAGGACCACAATGTTAATCCAGCTCCACAGCACTCCTCCAGGACCACAGAGCTCCAGTCAAATAAGTGTTTGTCATTTCAACCACCTACGCAGTCCACAGTGAAATGAAACAATGTTCCTCCAGTAACACAACGTCCTTGCAAGGCCACGCCACTCCTCCGGGACCACAACGTTCCTCCAGGAGCACAACAATCTTCCAGGACCACAACAATCTTCCAGGACCACAACAATCTTCCAGGATCACAACAATCTTCCAGGATCATTGTGCAACATGAAGAACCAAGAGCAGAAACACCACAAGACTACAGCAAGCAGGACAGGACTGCAAGAGAAAGCAGGACAGGACGACATACAGTGCAATCAGCAGGAGCAGTGACAGCACTAGTGTAGGTGAATACAGTATTATAACATACTTTGTTCTATCAGCAGAATCATTAAGTATGCAAAAAATCCAAAGGTTGAAGCAATAAATAATTGTGAAAAAATCAGTAGTGTGCAGTAATAAATAAATAAAGAATAATATATCTGGAAGGGTGTGGATCTACACATGAGCCTCCTGAGGCAGAACACAGAATCTCCACAGATACAGGCAAGACAGAGAGAAAGAAGAGAGAGAGATACAGATACACAAGAGAGAAAGAGAGAAATACAAATATGCAGGAGAGAGAGAGAGCGAGAGCGAGAGAGAAATCCAGATATACAGGAGAGAGAGAGTGATACAAATATACAGGAGGGACAGAGAGATCCAGATATACAGGAGAGAGAGAGAGAGAGATACACAGAGAGAGAGAGAAAAGTGTTGGGGGTGTACGGAGGGATGAGCTGGTGAAAGACTGCGCAGTGAAAGAGGGTAGGGCTGTTGAGTGTGTGTGAGTGTTTGTGTGTGTGTGTGAGTGTGTTTGTGTGTGTGAGTGTGTGTGTGTGTGTGTGTGTGTGTGTGTGTGTGTGTGTGTGTGAGGCAGACTTTAAGCTCTCACACAAGCTGCCAATAATCCATAACTGCTTCTTAGTGCTGAGCTCCTGAAGGACGTGCCGCCGCGGCGCTGCTGCAGCTCCTCTATCTTCCTCCCCATCAATTAAACATTCATTTCATATTTAAATTCCTAATGGTCTAAATAGGTTTTACAATCCTCATGACTGTTAGTTGGTTAGAATGCGTTTAAACCGCGCAGTAGTGTGCTCAATCTGCTCAATCTAGTGTTGCCAGATTGAGCAGGATCCCCAATTTTATACTGCTTACTGTGGAAATACTTGTTTTACCTTGTAATGTGTCAGTAGTATTGCATTAAAAGTACAAATAAAATTGAATAGAAATGTATGCAATAATAAATGAACATTTTTGCATAATTGGTAACAACAGTGTTATTAAATGTCAACTGTATTATTAATAAGGAAAATATCATTTTATAATAAGAAGAATATTATACAAACCCACTACTACTACTAGTAAATATAACAACAACAGAACAACAATAATGATAACAGTAACAAGAATAATAATGAGAACAAGAATCATAGTAATAACACAACATAAATAATAAAAATAATGTGTAAACAAAAATAATAACAATAATATTTGCATTAAGTAATAATAATGATATAATAATAATAACAATGACATTTCTTTTCCAGTGAAGCATTAAAGTGAAACATGTTTTGTGCTTTTCTTATACTTACATTCAAATAGTTGTGAAAAATGAAAATATTTGATGATTGCCCTAATTAGCATAAAAGCCATTTGTAGTGCTTCTTTATTTTTGCTGTATTAAAAAATGTATTGAAATTTAATAATGGATTTTATTCATTATTACATTATTGTGATATGTATCATGCGGTGTCATTTTCATCGTATCACCTCATTGTGGGTGTGTGTGTGTGTGTGTGTGTGTGTGTGTGTGTGTGTGTGTGTGTGTGTGTGTGTGCACGCGCACTGGTCCTGTATGACTGGTCTTACTGTGTGTTGCTGTGTGTTAGATTCTCTGGACTGAAGCTGTCAGGCTGGAACTCTCAGTGCAGTGAAATCTGCAGTCAAGGCAGAATGACTTGGCAAGTTAGCGTCTCCAGAGGCGCAGCCTCGGCCTGTCTCAGGGGAGATAATGTTCTGCCCAATGCGGTGTGTGTGCATATGAGATTGTATATATATTCTCATACAGAACTACCCCCCCTTATTTCTTTCTATTTTGCTTTGAATCACTTTATTGATTAAAAATACTATTTTATTTCTGTCTTATTCTTGGCATATTGAGTAGATTGAGTAAAAGAAATGTGAACAAATGTTTTACTGTGCAAATGCTGCAAAGTGCCTAAAGATACAAGGAGCCTAGATAAAGGAGTTCCAACCACTCAGCATTCAGCACCACCAGTATA
>JBBJLS010071528.1:0-11041 GCA_037577275.1 Bryconaethiops microstoma
TTTGTTCACATTTCTTTCATTTAATCTCCTCAGTGTGACAAAGATCAGACAGTCTGACAGAAAATAGGATTTTTACATCAACAAGGAGATTCAAAGCAAAATATAAATTGCAGGGAGACTAGTGTTCTCTACTTGTGCTGCACTTAAAGACGTAGCAGAGTCGCTGTGGAAATAAATTCACTATGAACAAATGTGTGTAAACAGAGCCGTGGAGTGAATCATGCTCATCAGACGAGAAGGAAGCCTTTAACTCAGCCGCCTCCCACGGAGATCAGTCAATAAAGCTGCGGTATTTAAACAATTATATCGTCCTTGAGGGTCCGAGGAGCCGCTCGACGCGATGCTATCGATTATGCAGAACATTATATCAGAGGAAGGAGCTGGATGTGTGATTCATTCATGCCCGTGTCCTCCAGGGAGGCACGTGATCCGGATGTTGGACGGATAAATCCTCCGGAATGCGCTGGATTGGCGTTTCTAACGAGCAGGTAGTCACCAGGGGCTCCTCAGCGTATCCTTGGGCATAAATTGGGGCGGGTTGGCTTACAGAAATCTGGCAATTCTGAAAAACTACTCAGTACAACCCCACAACCCAAGGGACCCCTCTGAATATTTCATTAAAAAAATGGAAAACATTCACATCTCGAAGAATGGGTGTCTTAACTTCAACACACGGCTTCAGGACCATCAAAGTGTCCTTCTAGCCTTTAAAATCAATCGCAATGGAGTGATTCTTCTCCAAACGGCCATAATACATTTTTTTAAAAAGCACATATTGAAGCTCTTTTGGTCCAAAGGTGCTTTAAACAAAAGTGCTGACATCCCAACAAGGTGAAGAAATGGTCATGACCTTTGGAGTTATTACTAAAGTAGAGCTTCCAGCACATCTTCCTTCAGTCTGACGTGTTTCTGAATAGAAAACGTGTATTAATTGCCGTTTAAATCCAGGCGTCCCATCCGTTACTAACACTAAACTAAGCTTGTGAATGTGAGGACAAACCTGTATTCTGAGTTCCCTCTTCAAATTCTGTTGGGGTGTAATAATACAGTCAGGATTGAAGACGATTCAGGACAACAAAGTGAGACTGAAAACAGTTCAATATTCTCTCAATATTTAGGATGAAATCTGACTGGAGAAAAATGATGGTTGTTTAGTTGCGGGACAGTTTACTAATGAGACTACAGCTGGACGCGGGGCGGGGGGGGCAGAGTGCTGGGGTTGGGGAGGGTGGAGTTGGGGGTGTGAGGTGAATATGCAGGGCTGTTGATTGGTACTAGTTTAACACAAACAATGCAGAAACACTAGAATGATTATTCTTAATAACAGAATGATTATTCTTCACCACGTTACATTATTTCAATATTTAAAGTATTGTTCTCAACCTGCAACAACTCATTTCTGGGAGGTGATCGGCGTGGAGCCCACCAGAGCTGGGACAGCGATTCACGTCGTTGAGATATTGTAGGCGTGTATGACGAGACCTCTGAGCTACACTTTCCCATGAGATCCTTCTCAATGGCACGGCGAGACATTTATGGTACATTTGCATAATATGTAGATTATTATCCAGCCTTGGGTAGTGTCTCGAGTGATGGGGAAACGAGAGACAGGACCAGAGAGAGGACAGTTATCCTGTATTGGACTGTAGCATCGCCAGGGACTGAAGATAAGATCTGAAGATACACACAGATGAGCTTAGGCGGTCTCTCGGGTGGTCCGACAGTAGATTAGATCAGATTCAGCAGTGTACAGGTACAGCTGGCATCTAACCAGAAGTGCAGAAGAATAATACAGTAAAGTAATGAGCAGATAAAGGAGTAAATACAGCAGCACAGCAACATTAAAACTGTTACATGTGCAGATACACTGGTGGCTGTAAGAGAAACTTTAACCCTTCAACAATCTATTACTTTGTATTATGAAATGTTCTTGTATTTTCTTCGGCTGCAGATCTGCAGTTTCAGGCCAAACAGTGACCGACTAACGTCTATTTTATGTTGTAAATGTATCCATTTTTTAAATAAAGATGCTGATTTTCCTCCTCGATGCTGGTGTTGGCTTGACACGTGTCAGGTGGTTCAGTAGTTGTGTGAAAGATTTGTTTTATAGTGTTAAACAGCAAGTGTGTGCTGGTGGTGTGGAGGTGTGTGTGTGTGTGTGATGGTGGTGTGGGTGTGTTGGTTGTGTGTGTGCGCAAGTGTGTGTGTGTGTGATGGTGGTGTGGGTGTGTTGGTTGTGTGTGTGTGTGTTGGTTTTGTGTGTGTGTGTTGGTGGTGTGGGTGTGTGTGTGTGAGTGTGAGTGTGTGTGTTGGGGTGTGTGTGAGTTGGTGGTGTGTGTGTGTGTGAGTTGGTGTGTGAGAGTGTGAGGGTGAGTTTAGTCTGGTTTAGTTCCTGACGGACTGAGTGTGTGTGTGTGTGTGTGTGTGTGTGTGTGTGTGTGTGTGTGTGTGTGTGTGTGTGTGAGTTTAGTCTGCTTTAGTTCCTGACAGTCCATCAGATGTATAAAAGTATAAATCTAAACCTGCAGTGTTCGTCAGTCAGAAGTGTTAAAATGATCATTGCTGAATTTTCTCTTTGCTGCCGGGACGTTTTAAAGGAAAGTAGTCAGGCGGCTCAACCATGTGATGCTATGCACTGAAGTGTTAAACTGATTGTGCTATAATTACCACAGGTCCAACGCTCACGTCAGTCCAGAGTCATTTCTGCTGCTCTGAGTCACTCGCAAACAAGGCGAGGCAGAACTGCCACTAACCATCACTGAGCGACTCGCGGCAGCTTCCTCAGAAACATCCCGCCATCATTCACTCGGAAATGTCAATCACACCCATCAGTGAAAAACAGTGTCCATGGATACTAAACAGCTGAGAATATCATCAGGATCTTTGTACCCTATCTCTCTCTCTCACACACACACACACACACACACACACACACACACACACACACACCATAAAGTAAACGTGCAGCCCTCTGCTACTGTAAACAGCCTTTATTTACGATTTCCTATACATTTTTATTGCTGATATTGAAGGTTATTTTCATGCTGCCACACTGAACCACAATCGCCCTGTTTACTCTGCATTTCACACATTTCTCTCAGGATTCGAGTGTTCTGTCAGTTTTGGGATTTCTGGTCCCTCTGTCTGATCTGCCTGATGGAGGTTCCGTCAGGGCTGAATATGATGGACGCGGTTCTTTACAGACTCGACTGATTCAGTGAAGAGATTATTCCTGCCCGAGAGCTTCAGGAGCGCGTGAGTGTGAAGAGACGGGGAAAATGAGAGAAAACACAGAAAATGTTTCTAAAATCTCTCTAAAGCCTGAAACCCCTGTGGTCCCCGGGGGCCCGGCCGCAAAAAGAACTGCTTTTATAAAGCGGCGCTGCCTCCGACCGAGGCTGAACCGAGCCATATGTCGAGGGTCCGCAGGGAAAAACACCACTGCCCAACGTCCCCGAGGAACAGAGGGACGCACTCGCTCTCCTTTAACCCTAAACTACCCACCACAGGTCGCCATGGCAACCCAGGACCCACATTCAGCACCTTAAAATAATCACGAGGCAGCTTTACTTTATAAACCATGTACAGTTAATAGAATACACACATCTGCCACAACACTGATAGATGACAGAAACACTGAAGAACTGCTAGTTTAATCCACACACACACACACACACACACACACACACACACACACACAAAACTGTTACATCCAGGAAAAACCCCAGATCTCAATACAATAATCTGTGGAAGTGTATTTTATACACACACACACACACACACACACACACACACACACACACACACACACACACAAAACACACACTTGCTATAATCTCCTACCTACACACCTGAACTGCTAGGTTCTCCTAAACACACACACACACACACACACACACACACACACACACACCAGATATATGCATGCATTATACAAAAACACGCATGCACACGCACGCATGCACACGCACGCATGCACACGCACGCATGCACACGCACACAGTACTTGAGTGGGAACTGTGCAGATCCACTGATGTTATGTAAACCACTACTGAACAGTGCTTGCAGTGCTAAATATACATAAACTATTAATTTCCTTTCAGTTGTAAAACACAAATTTTTCCTCTTGTACTCTGAAAACAGGCAGAAAGACAAAAGCTGGCGTGTGAAAACTGTTTGATAAGGAGTCACAGCAGCGTGTGTTTGAAACTCTGCAGTATTGCTTTGCAGTCTTAGAAATTACCCTTTGTTATTAAAGGCAGTAGCTGACGAATCAAATCATCTCTCTGTGTTCATCCTCTCAGGGGGAGGTTGCGCATCTTATTGAAGACAGTGCGAATCTACTGGAGTCATATTCAAATGTCACAGTGGGAGTCCTATGATTAAAATCAAAGGGCGGCTTCTGTTTTGCACCAGGCATTTAAATGTGGTTTTTCAGAAGCATTTTTAAATTACATACATTTCTGTACAATCCTTCACCTCCAGGCTGCAGTGAAACACCCTGTGATATCGCTTAAAATCCAGCACCAGTTTCACTATGTTTTCTGTAGGTCACCCCGCCTGCGATTCTCAGTGAAGTAAAGGGCCTGAAACACAGTGTACACAAGTACAGAATCCTATTGGATGTTATTGCAGTCTGCATATTTGACTTAGTAAAGTTTTACACTTACGGAGGCCCTTGCTGATGTAACCCTCCCCGTCTAGCCGGGCTTGGGACCAGTGCTAAGAAATACACGGCTTATGCACCTCCAGTGGTTATTGGATGCTATAACAGTATTGCAGCAATGACAGCAACAGCAGTAAAAGCAACAATAGCACAAGATGCAGTAACACCACCAAGACAAGCAAGCATGGTAACAACAGCAAAAGCAGTGGCGACGACGACGACGACGGCAGCAGCAGCAGAGCAGCGGAAACAACAACGGTGGCAACAGCAATAGCAACATCAGCAGCAACTATGATGACAACAAAAGCAACAACAACAGCAACAACAGTGGCAGCAGTAGCAAGGATGACTACAATGCCAAAAACAGTAACAGCAACAAAAGCAGCAGCGTAAGCAACAAGAAGCAGTAAAAACCAAACAGCAGCAGTAACAATAGAAGCAACATCAAAAGCAAAAGCAACAGTGGCAGTAATAATAGCAACAACAGCAGCGGCGACAGTAAACAACGAGAAAAGCAGCAGCGGAAGCAACAGCGAAAGTAAAAGCGGCGGCGGCAACAACATGACAATGACGGTTTCAACAGTGGCAACAACATGATGACGACGATTACAACAACAGTAGCAATGACAGCAGCAACGGCAACTTTGAAAACCTTCAACAACAGCAAGAGCAACAACAATTGCACAAGCATCGGCAACAACAATAGCAGCAGCAAAAACAACAACAACAACAACAACAACAACGAGAGAAACAGCAGCCAAAGCAACACCACCAATAGCAAAAAGAACAGCAGCAAAACAGAAACAGTAACAGATGAGAAAACAGAACAAACTCACTTTTTTACAAGCACACATCACCAGTGTGTAAAATCTTCATACACAGTGCAGTTAGTTTAGCGCTGATATACCACCAGAGTCTCATCATAGAGGTGAACTTTTTCCTCTTTTCTGACCGTGTTTTGATACTGATGGCCTGAACTGAAGGTCTCACTCTGATAGTCACCACTGCTTTTCACAATACAGAGGAATTCATGAACACTTCTTTCCTGCTTCAGAGTTTTCTGAAGTTAAGGGGACTCCAGTGAACCCGTTCATGGCTGTGGAACTGTAACAGTGCATTTGTGCTGCAGTGAAAGTCATTTTCATTTCAGAGCTCTCTCATGTGTTCCGAAATGCACAGCATGTTTACAGAAGCCACTAAATCAGGGTTAAGCAGTAGGCAACAGAAAACAGCTTTAAAAGATTTATGCTTTATACTGTATTATTCCCCTTGAAACGTTCCTTTACACGACACTGCAGTGAATATTTGCATAAACTCTGATTTATTTGCATAAAACACAAATGAAATATTTGCATAAAATACACGTAATGGGATATTTAACCTCAAGAGCCCGAGTGTGTTTAGTATTCCAGTGCCGTTCAGTATTACGGCCTGGTTCACATCTTTTTAACCAGAATCATTCCGGAGTTCTGGAGTCCGCACCGCATACACACACACAGTTAACAGGTTGAATTTAAACCAACACACTTCTGAGGCAGTTCTGCTGATTATTACCAGGTTTAAGGAGCTGGACTTTCAGCTGGACACGGAAACTTACATTTGAAGTTCAGGACCAAGGAGCTCACAGTCAACCTCGCTAGGAAGCAGCAGAGGAGTTTCTGCCCTCTCAGCATAAAAAGAGGCACAAGTGGAAGAGCAGATAACCAGAAACACCTCAGTCCTGTCATGGATCTGATGCATTATGATGAAGAAAACCCATCAGGAACTTTAGAGAGCATCCTGAGCGGCAGCATCACCAGCTGGATGTGGAGATGCACCAGTCAGTTCTTAGGAGGTGGTCTGCTCAGCTGAGAGAACCATCAAGACCACCCTCCCCAGTACTCTCTTCACTCTTGCTCTACTGGACTATAATTTGTACGTTTTTAATTTCGATTTGTTATGCTGGTTGCATTTCCTAATTTAGTGTGAACTTCCCTACAGGTGCATAATCATTTCCCTGCATATTATACTTGAATGAATTTGGGAAGTAAGCCGCATTTCCAACAGCTCCACCCATGTTCTGCATGAACCTCCATTGGAACGAGCACAACCACGGTTCCCTGTGTGCCTGCAAGCTGCTGGAGAAAGCTCCGTCTCCATTTGATGGAAAACCCCAATGTGTTTTTGAGCCGAGACGAACAGCCCTGCAGCCGCGTTTAGAAAAGAATATCTGCTGCCCAGCCAATACCTGTCGCTTCTTGTTAAAAGTGAGTTTTCGAGGCAGGCTCTCCTGCTGATTTATGGGGGTTTGGTTGTAACGGGTGCCGTAAGAGAGGTGGCAGCGGTGTTACAGCCTGACCTGCAGTCTTTAATAAGGGCCTCCACACCTGCCACTGTCTCCACTTGATGCAAACCAACACAAACTATTGACTTTTCCACCTAAAAGCCCTTACAGAGCTCCTCCGTTCCGTCACTGCCGCCTCTCCTCGCCCGCCGGTCTTCTTTTTCTGCTTCAGGAGTTTGATGTGGGAGAGTTTTTCACGCAGTTTTGGCCCGTTAGGCTGCGCGGTGAATAGGCGGCGTGCTGGCTGGTGACGATATCGAGGGAGACAGCTCCAGCACTCGACAGCTCCGGCTCTCACGAAACTGCCTTCTGCCAGGAGCTCCACAGCCCGCGCTGTCATTTCTGAACGTCAGCAGTTTTCCCTCTTAATCGGCTTCACTCGCTCCACACTTATACATTTACTGGATTTATTCATGCAGACTGGGAGATGCTTCCATTTGTGAACCTTCATTTTTAGGATAACTCATCAAAAACAAATATATTCCATTTTTAGACAATTTTCTCACTTACATTCTCCTTTATATTATCATTTTTCATATTGGGATTAAAACTTTACCCATGTTGGGATTAATGCAGTCCTTGGTGATATTTAATACTCCTAAGTATGAGACCAATGTAGTCCTCATGTTGGGATTAATGCATCCCCCTTTTTGGGACTATTATGACCTAATAAACTTTCATATTCCTCAAAAAATCCTAAATATACTCCTCATGATGGGGTTAATACACTTTGTGTGGTGGGTTTATACACTCATGCTGGGATATAAAACTTGATGCGGTTGGAATTAATAAATTTCACATACGGGGATTATAAATGGGATCAAAAACATTATGCTACCGGGATTTATACATTTCCCTATAAACACACCTCATACTGGGATTATCATTATACACCTCATACTGGGATTATCATTATACACCTCATACTGGGATTATCATTATACACCTTATACTGGGATTATCATTATACACCTTATACTGGGGTTCATTCAGTTCTCATCGCAGGATTAATTACCAGCCATCGAAGCAGTTTGACTTCTCATACAACCAGAAAGGTAGTAAAAACACCTGCAGTCCATCTGAAACCAAACATCCAGCCGTCACGTCTCAAGCCAAATGTCCACCTTTCACCATCTCAAGCCAAACGTCCAGCCTTCACGTTTTAAGACAAACGTCCAGCCTTCACGTCTCAAGCCAAACGTCCAATTTTGACGTCTCAAGCCAAACGTCCAGCCTTCACGTCTCAAGCCAAACGTCCAGCCTTCACGTCTCAAGCCAAAAGTCCAGCTTTCACATCTCAAACCAAACGTCCAGCTTTCACATTACAGATAAATAACATGTTTTCTTGCAAGTATTTACAGCATGAAAAGAGCAGAAACATCCATGAACATGAAAAAAGACATTGGGACACAGCGGACCCAAAATAAAGTCATCCAGAAACTCACAGTTAGAAGCTTCCAAACCTCCTCAGGTCTCTCTCTCACTCTCCCTCACTCATACTCTGTCTCTCTCTACCTGCCTGACCTCATTTCCTGTTTTATATTTGTTTTATATTTTATAACCTGTCCAAAGTTCATTGTCAAAATAAAAGTTTTTCATTAATTCATCAACATATAATCCCATGTACAAGGATCAATACAACCCATAAATCTGGGTTTAATACAGTCATTATATTGGGATATTACAGTCATAAAACTGGATTTCATACAGTCATTATACTGGGATCAATACACCCATAAACATGGATTTAATACATTCCCTATACTGGGAGTAATTCACTCCAAGAACTGGGTATAATGCATTCCCTAATGTGGGATTAATACAATCCATAAAACTGTATTGAATACATTCCTGTTCTGAGATTACTATACTCTTAAAGATGGATTTAATACAGACCCCATACTGGGATTAATACACTCCTAAAACTGGGATTAGTAGTTTTACAGCTAGGATTAATACACTTTTAGTGCTAACACACTTCTCAGAGTGAGATTCAGGTAAAAGTTCATATTGTGAACAATAAATCAATACAAACAGCCTCCAACTGTCCTTATGCAAATGATACGCTACAGCATCACTCGATCACGCTCATCCCTCGTTCATTCCTGAGGCCCGCTGGAATCGAATGTGTTGGGCTCCTGATCTCCTCACTCACTTCAGGTTCATATTTCAGTCTGTCTCTCGGTCCCAAATCTTTTATTTTTCTCATTTTGGCTCATTTTTGCCCCAGATCGTGTTTCTCAGATCTGGCAGAAACAGACGGCGAAGCCCATCCAGAGTCTTTGGCCGCTTTAATGGAACTTCCTGAAGATTCTGCTGAGATCCAGCGTCCAAATGGAGCTGCACACTGGAGCAGATCACATCTGCTGCACATTAGAGGAGCTTCGAGGAACCGCCTGCCAAAAGACCAGGAGGTGGAATCTGCAACTGGACGGAAATGAAACGGAAATGCTCATCACATTATCTCCTCCTCCTCACTGCCTGTCTCTCTGCACACACTCCAGTGTGGGGACTGTATTAATCCCAGTTTTAATAATGTATTAATCCCAGTTTTAATAATGTATTAATCCCTGTTTTAATAATGTATTAATCCCAGTTTTAATAATGTATTAATCCCAGTTTTAATAATGTATTAATCCCTGTTTTAAGAATGTATTAATCCCAGTTTTAATAATGTATTAATCCCTGTTTTAAGAACGTATTGATTCCTGTATGGAGGGTGTATTAATCCCAGTTTCAGGAGTGTGATGAGTGTATCAATCAAAATATATGGAGTGTATTAACTCCAATATGTGGAGTGTATTAATCCCAGCATGGGAGGTGTATTAATTCCAAAATGGGGATTGTGTTAAAATTATATTAATCCTGTTTTTGTAGTGTATCAATCCCAATGAAGGGGAATATATTAAACCCAGTTTTAGAAGTGTATTAGTTTTAGAAGTAAACTATGGGCATTAGCATTCCCAGTATGTGGAATGGATTAAAGCCAGTTGGAAGAGTGTATTAACACCATTTGTATTGTGTGTTTATTGGAAGCATATGTATCCCAGTATAGGGAGTGTATTAAACCAAGTTTAAGAGTGTCTTAATCCCAGTATGCGGAGTGTTTAAAATGCAATTTTATCAGAGTATTGACCCCAGTAAGCAGAGAGTATTAATCCCAGTATGTGGAGAGGATCAGTCCCAGTATGTAGGAAGTATTAAACCCAGTTTAGGAGTGTATTAAACCCAACTTTGCAGATCACCTCCAGAATCCCAGCAGGCTCAACAAAACACCAGTTTAATCTCCGTATCGACTTTTTGTTCATTAATTAGGGGAAACAACTCTGGAGACAGTTAGTTAACATGACGATTGATTTTGGATCGAAGCTGTGAAAAGCTCTCATAACCCAAACCCTCAGTCTGAGGCAGCCGTTTCCAGACAGTGGGCTAATTTTTATGAGGGGCGGGAGTTGCCATGGAAACGACGATACAATACTATCACAAATTTTTGGACAGTAAGACATTATTGATTCTTCCACCATGGAGCAGACAGAGTCTTTGCAATGTCTCGAACACTCGGACCTCCTCTCCCATTTCCGCAAGAGAAGAACGATGTCTAGCGCCACCTTGTGCACTTCAGGAGTAAATACCAAAATAAAATAAAAAATATTTTTTAAATGTTACAAATTATAACATAATACTAAATAAATAATTATTGATGCTTGAAAGAAAGTCAAGTTTCTTTGTGTAGCCCGTGATCATAGACAAAGGTCATTCAATGTGCTTTACAGGACTATAAAAAAATCCAGCAGCATAAAAATAGTAGGAAGTGAAGGTAAAGTGGCACTTGGCAGACACTTTTATCCAGAATGACTTACAGTCATTAGTTACAGAGACAGTCTTACAGTCATTAGATACAGAGACAGTCTTACAGTCATTAGATACAGGGACAGTCTTACAGTCATTAGATACAGAGACAGTCTTACAGTCATTAGTCACAGAGACAGTCTTACAGTCATTAGTCACAGGGACAGTCTTACAGTCATTAGTTACAGAGACAGTCTTACAGT
>JBBJLS010071529.1:0-11040 GCA_037577275.1 Bryconaethiops microstoma
AAGGCCTCAATCTGTCTCACTTCATGCTCAGGGTTCACTCCTCCTGTGCAGCCTTCAATCACATAGACTTCAGTGTAAATGTCTTTTAAAAGCAAACTAATACTTTCCAGTGAAGTATCCTCCCACAGCTCTGCAAATTTGACTTAGAAATTTTCTTTCAGCAATCGTTTGATACCACATATTTGTCCCTCTGTTGGAAAGTAAGTGCAAATAAATTATGCATGTTTTTGTGACACAGGAGTAAAGAAAAGTAATTTTGTAAAAGCAGAAGATTCATGATACAAAATTTACTCTACTGTGTGTGTTGTTTCTGGATATTCCTCTACCTCTGATCCCTAGCATGGCTTAGCACTTTATTACAGAATAAATATTGTAAATTCTTATTTTCTTCTTCTATTATTGTAGAGAAACTATTAGTTTCTTTCTCCTATTTAAATTTAAACTGTAAACAACTCCACAGATTTACCACAGTTTATACCTGTTTTATAGAAAGTGTCTACAGTTCTTTATTGGGAGTTCATAAAGGAAAAGTAGGTCTGAAAGGAAGTTTAATCTATTGGATCTCATTCATATTGGCAAGTTTATGGTATACAATAACCCCCCGCTTATCGCAGGGGTTAAGTTCCGAAGGACCTGCATATAGTGAAAAAACGCAAATTCGTTATGTGGTTTACACTATTTTTATAGTGTAAACCCTAAATATGCCCTAAAATATTCTCCAAAAACATTTCATTTTAAACTCAGCTTCATACATTACCCTTAAAAATTGTCACGGTAAACCCGTATGCGTACTGTATAGTGTACACTGAACTGCTGTCTCCCACAATGATAGAAGGCATAATACTGATGTCACCCCTGTATAGACTGTACTGTAATTTACACATGTATTCTTTGGTATGCACTGTTTTTTAATTTAGTATAAGCAGGGTAAATACAGTAATAATTGAATTTACATGAAAAAAAACAGGGTTTCAAGAAGAACAAAATGAAAACATGAGAACACTCAGAGAAACACACGAGAGCTAGATGCGGGAAACTGCGAGAATGTTGGACTGCGTCTGCCAGAGATTCATCACAGGGCAGCAACCAATCAGCAGCAAGGAGAAATAAATAACATTCTCAGATTGGCTACATTCAAACATCCCTCATCTGAGTACAGCAGTATTTCACCATCCCAAGACGGCTTTCTTTGTGTTCTCTGGACAGTACCAAAAAATGTATAGTTCTGTTTTATATGGAAATGTAGCTGAATTTATGATATTTATGTTACAAAATTAGTAGATTATATTTTTCACTAGAAGGCATGAAAAATTCTGTATTGCCACAAAAAAGCTGTGTCTTCCAGGCCACGACCGCCACGCGCCCTCGTCCTCCTGCTGGTTGTTTATGTTTGGGGTTGCGTTGAGCAGCAGAGGTTCATTCTGTTCAGGTTTCTGATTGTCTTGCTAATCACTGCCCAAATATAAACAACCAGCACTAGGACGAGGGGGCATGGCGGATGAGGCCCAGATGTCACAAAAGCAAAAAAAAATTAAAATGATGAGGATGTCTGCGGTTTCCATGAAAGTGCAGGGGTTTATAATCCCCACAATAATTCTGAAACTGTAAATATTCTCAGATTTTTTTTGTTGCTTTTTTCATGGCAATATGATTTTTATGCATTTTAGTTCTAAAATATTAAGAAAAATATAATTTACAAATTTTGTAACATAAATATTAACGTAAATTCAGCTACATTTCCATACAAAATGTAACTGTATAAATGTTTTTGTACTGTCCAGAGAACACAAAGAGCATCTTGGGATGGTTAAAGACTGCTGTACTCAGAGGTGGGAGGTTTAAAAGCAGCCAATCCCAGAGCGTTATTTATTTCTCCTTGCTGCTGATTGGCTTATGCCGTTTGATACACCTGTGGCAGAATTTCCCCCATGAAGCATCTCGAGTGTTTCTCTTGTTTTTTGTTTTGTTCTTCCTAAAGCCCTGTACTTTTATTACTGGAAATTAAATTAAAGAGGCTGTTGAGCTCAGTCGCTGTCCAGTGTCTGCTTTAACCAGCGGGTCACTACAATACGACTCCTCCTGAAGCCCCTGAATAAAACACGCCGTTCAATAAACAGTAAATTATTGAACTGTAAAAATTATTGATGATTACCATTTATTTACTGTATTTTTATTACTAAAATTACATTAAATTATTACTGTATTTACCTACTTATACCAAAGAAAATGACAGTGCATACCAAAGAAAACATGCTTGCAAGAATTAATTGTGGAAGACCATAGTTCAGTGTAAACTGTCAAGAGCATATATTGGTTTACCTTTACATTTTTGTTAAGGGTAATGTATTAAGCTGAGTTTAAAATGAAATTAAAGTGTTTTGGATTCAGACATTTTTTCTTATAACTGAGCTAATAATTATTAGCGAAAACTCCAGCAAATTCATTGAAACTGCAGATATCCTCCACATTTCTTTTGCTCTTTTCATGGCAATATATAATTCTTCATGCATTTTAGTGCTAAATTATTAAAAAAATATAATATACTAATTTTGTAACATAGATAGTAACGTAAATTCAGCTAAATTTCCATATAAAATATAACTGTATAAATGTTTTGTACTGTCAGGAGAACACAAAGAAAGCGCGTCTTAGTATGGTTAAATAGTGCTGTACTCAGAGCAGGGGCAGACTGGGACTAAAAACAGCCCTGGAGCAGCTGCATGCAGAGGTCTTCATCTTGGCCGAGAAAGACAGGCTGATGGCCATGCACCAGATGGCTGTTCTTTTCCAGAACGCACAGATTGTCAGTCCGTCCCTGACTCATCTTAAGTGTTTCTCTTGTTTTTAGTTTTGATCTTAAAGCCATGTATTTTTATTACTGGAAATTAAATTAAAAGAGGCTGCTGAGCTTAGTCGCTGTCCAATGTCTGCTTTAACCGGTGGATTACTACAATACGACTCCTCCTGAAGTCCCTGAATAAGATGAGCTGCCCGGCAAACAGTAAATTATTACACTGTAAAAAATTGTTGATTATTTTATGACTAAAAATTACATTCATTTATTGCTGTATTTACCTGCTTATACCAAAGAAAACAACAGCGCATACCAAAGAAAACACTCATGCATGAATTACAGTACAGTCTATTCAGGGGTAATATCAGTATACATTTTAGCACGCAGGAGTTCAGTATAAACTGTACAGTATGACTACGTTAAGGGTAATGTATAAAACTGAGTTTAAAATTAAATTAAAGTGTTTTGGAAGCATATTTGGGGCATATTTAGGGTTTACACTATAAAAATAGGCGTTTGTAGGCATTTTTTTAATACAACACAACAGCACGGTTTTTCACTATACACGGGTGCAAAAAGCGGGTTACTGTACTGTATACTGAAGATTTGTGAGGTTACCCGCTGAGGAGACTGCTGCACTCCCTCCAACCTCTTCACACTTTTCTCCACCTAAGAGAGTGAACATCAGTATGATGAGTGCAATCTATTAAAAAAAAAAACTCCGTCTCAAAATCAATTTATACTACCAAAACATGAAATAAATGTCTAGTCCTGTACAACACAGGTAACTGGAAACCAGTAACAGGGACATAAGATAAATTACACAGAAGGTTACACGTCACTGTTACATGTCCGCTAGGGTTCCCCATCCCGTATATGGAACCAAAGTTACAAATAAATGTTTATTTTTTGATCGTTGTATCAAAATGTGTGTAGTGCACTATCCGATAGAGCAGCCGATTAGGAGTCGAACTCACCCAAGCATCTGCGTGCCTCAGGGGAGAGGCTAGCCCGAAACTAAAGCCCCTCTCCCCCTGATTCATAGGGCTTTGATGGACATTCGCATTGACCATAGCCAGGCAGGGGTAGTTTGCATTTAGGGAATTGTAACCAACTCATAGTGAAAGAATGAAATGTGGGTGGGTAGGATCAACCCCTGCTAAAGTCTATAAATTCCGAAGTAGCGGCTTCCAGAAAATTCTACGTGCTGAACTCATCCTGTGCGCACGACCAATTTATATGGATTTTTTACGCTGATAAAAAAAGAAATGCACACAGAAGGTTTCAGGTTATTTGAAGACATTTGAAGACATTTGGTGGGGATATTTGGCCAACAAAGAAGAATTTTCAGTGGAAAAGCGGACAGACGCGCTCCGGACAGGCCGAGCGCTCCGGACAGATGCGCTGATATTTTTTCAAATAGTAAGTGTTTGGGAATTATGACACTGTGCTAATAGTGTCAATATGCTGGCTGGGTTGTAATAAAACTGTTTTGGGGTTGTTTTTTTGTGTTTTGAGCGAGTTTTGTCGAGTATTTTGGTCTGTTTGGTGACTCTGCGTGCAAGCTCCTTTGTCTGACTCGGCAGAGGGCTGCCCCCGCCCATCCTGGTCAAAATGCTTCTGTCCGGACAGGATGAATGAGAGAGAAGCTGTGTTGTAGCGGTTATTGTTTTTATAATTCCTATATGAAAATATGGATTTCTCCAAACAAAATGGCATCTGTGCTTGTTTGAAATGGTACTGCTTGCACTAAAACCTTATAGAACATTTATTTTTTATTCTTTTGAGCTCAAATTTTGAACATAAGTTCACAAGACCTGTGACTATGGATTTTCAGTTTATAAGATCCATTCCTCCGACAGAGATGATAAAATACAACTGAATTCAAGGAGTTTTGACACAAGCATATATAAAATCAGCATTTCATCCGGTATTGCTGTGTGAACATAATTTTTTATAGATTTTCTTTCAGTAGAACATGAAACTTCAGAGTCTTCACTTTGAAATGAGTTCAAATATAAAGAATAAAGTATAACAGAGTTAGAAGCTTTTAAAATTGGGAGGTGCAAAGATCCAAGATAGCTCCTGAAAGTCCGGAAAGGTAACGTCCCCAGTTGGTGGTCACTAGAGGACTGTATGTATGGGGACTTTGATTTTGACACAGGGTGTGGTTCCCCTGGTCGCTTATAGGAATAAGGATTCTCGGCCAGCCAGGGATGAAGTAATAATCATGTCTGTTTGGTGATCGCACACCTTGTGTTCAAAGAGTCTTTCTGTTCTAGTTTGAGTTGTCAGTCCACCCTCATGTTTGTCCTGAATCTGTGCCTCCTATCTGGATGAACATGGCTCGGGTGTGACAAAGTACTGCAATATGTATTACAGAAATAAATGCGACTTGTTAAAATTAAATGAAACATTGTCACGGTTGGCGGTGCAGCCCAATTGTGTGTTTCAGTTCGAGAAGCTGCAATAACTGTGTTCGAAAAGTACACTCATTCACTATGTAGGGCATTATGTAGTGAATCAGCCATTTTTCAGTGTTGTTCGAAATTGCAACTGTCAATTTCACCCATTAGTTAGTGCACTACAAAATCACCGCGCGACACGTCAAAATCTAGTGTCCAGACACTGTACACTTCATGAATACACATATACCATCATGCATTGCAGGTGTCTTTTACTGTTATCCCATGAAATAAAGTGAGGTGAAACCATGCACAAATGTGAATAGTGTTTTGTTGTTCAAGTTTATCATAACGTTATGGTAGTGAATTAAGTCCCGTGGAACCAATGGTATGAATTCTTTTGTCTTTAAATGACATATCATTTTAATAATGTCAGGTTTAGCATGGCAAATTTACCTTAATGTATGTGGAGCTACGTTGATGTTCAGGTATCATTAACTTCAGGGCAACGTTTGCTAAATTTGCCTGACTTTCCCCTCAAGTCATTTTAAGGCTACTATCAATGTTACGCCAAGACAAGACATGTGTTTATGCGACAGAGATAAATTGCCAAGATCCGGCACAATATTTAAAAAACAGTTAGTAAAAACGTAACATTCTGAGTGTCCGAAATTAACAAAATATTGCCTCACCTTGTTCACTAGTTAAACCCCCCTATATAGCAAATACTATGTAGTAAATGAGTGAGTGAGTGAACGAGTGCACTTTTTGAACACAACTCAAGTGTGTGCTCTAGTTCGAGAAGCTACAACCCAAGTGTGGGTTCGAGAAGCTGCAGCAGCGCAAGTGCATGGTCAAGACGCCGCCACAGCCCAAGTGTGTGTTCCAGTTCAAGAAGCTGCAGCAGCCCAAGGGTGTGTTCCCAATGTCACAGCCCCAGGTCCAAATGCTGCAGTCCATGTCTCTGTTCCCCAAGCTGTTATCTCTGCTCCGGCTCTCAACCAGAGCCCGACTGGGCCACCACAAACTCCACGGCTGCCCTGGAGGGGGCCAGGCCCCCATTTTTGCCCCCGCCTCTGCCCTTTTCGTGGGCCGGTCGGCCCGCTAGCACCCTGGAGTTGCGCCATGGAGGGGGGATACTGGTCTCTCTGAGGGTCCTCGAGGGACTCCATCCTGGAGGACATGGAGGGGCTCCCCAGAGAGGGTTCTGGCCCAGAGGACGTGAAGGGGCATCATGGAGGGTGCTCTGTTCCGGAGGATGTGGAAGGGCTCCCTGGAGGAGGCAGAGGGGCTTCCCTGTGGGGGCTCTATCAAGGAGGATGTGGAGGGCTCCCCAGTGGGGGCTGGAAACCCCTCAAAAGGACAGACCGTGGGACCCATACGGTCCACCCTGGCCATGCAGAAGACCATCGAGTGTAGAGACTGGTGGAAGGTGGCTGGGTGGGGCCCATGGGGTCCGTTTTTTGCTGCCGCTTACCAGTCATCCGCCCTCGTGGTGGGCTGGCCCGCTGGCGTCCCGGTGTTGCGCCATGGAGGAGGGGTACTGTCACGGTTGGTAGCCGCTTGAGGCCATCCTTTTTCATTTTATTTATGGACAATTCACAATTTGTCCTAAAGTTGTTTTTTTCTACTGTCTTTTAAAATTCAGCTGCAGCAAAGAAATACAAAATAATAAACTTTTATGAATGTTTTTGTGTGTCACATGAGAGAGAGAGAGAGAGTGATTTTGTCAAAGGAAAACAGAATTGTTCTGTGGTGTGACTTTTCTGCATGTTTCTTTTACCACTGCTGACTAGCACTACTTTATCAGAACAAAAAGAGATAAGAATGTCTGTGAGTTCTATAAGTTATTGTTCATTTCCTCCTTCTTTCTTGTGTTAACATTTCTTTGAAAATAGCCTACAGACATATTATATAACATATTAGGTGGTGAGAAAAGTGGAAAATTTCTTCATTCTCCATTTTGGTGTGGTACATAGGAAAGCGTGTCAAAAGTTATGCAGTGACTTGTGAATTGCATACATGTTCTTCATTGGTTCACTTATGTATATGTTTATGTTTAAGATTTAAAGCTGCAAACAGAAGTGTGAACAGTGTGGTGAATATGTGCATGAGTGGAATGTGCATTGCTGGAATGGAAAGGCTTGTAAGCCTACAAAATTCATACATATCTTTTAGGGCCTGTTCCTCAGACAGATATTAAACCTAGTCATGAGCTTCTTCTTTGTTTCAATGTAAAATCTTCATTCAAAATCCTGCGTAGTCCAGCATTAGGATTAATCCTTGACTAAAAACAGTACAGTACACTGCAGCAATTCACCCCAAATACAGTAAACAGACACATATGTTTAGGACCTGTATTGAAGAACATAATGTTTAATTGTTTAAACCCATGCTGCTAACCATTACCGTGTGTTAGTGAAGATAACAGTGTTGAGTATACCTTCAGTTAGTTTCGCTTTTGTCTGATTAAGGTGAGACAAATGTTGGTCTGTTTTCTCCATACAATTCCATTTCACGATTTTTAGTATTCAGACTGATTTAGTTACCTTCGTGTTTAAAGTCAGCTCCAGCATAAATAATAACTGGGCCATGAAACTCATTTCCATGTAGAAAAGGGACATTGACAGTTCCTCCTGTCTGAGCTGTGGTGATGTGAACTGGACCAGTCTGAGCTGCACCAGTCTGAGCTGTGTTTTAATGAGAGGAAGTGGATGTTACAGAAGAAGAGAGGATAAGAAAAAGACAAAAAGAACAACCACATTTCTATTATCATAACACAACAAACAAAACCAAAGGTTCTCTGTCTAAGTCAGGCCTGAGGCTAATAATTACACCATCACTGATTTTCACAAAGAACACATAAGTAGTTTCTGGAGAACTGTAGAGTTTGTCTAAAGATGTCTTTTCACGTTTTGGACGAAATGTTAAATGTATACAAAACCCTTTACAGAAAATTGGACACATGTTCAGACAGTGAATAAGTGAGAGCAAGAATGTGGAAAAGAATGAGGTTAATTCACTTCTTTTACCAGTTGCATCTTTCAGCACTTCTGGGTTGTTTTCCATCTTGTAAAACTGGAACTGAAGAAGAAGAACAAAGTTTAATAGAGGTTTCTGGAAACAGGAAATATGTGTATTTAATCATTAGAGGTCTGCATCTACCAAAATCACTCCTTGTTTAAAGGAAATACTGTATACTTATAGATTTAGATTTAGATTTATTAAAGAGTGACCTGGCAGGAGACAACACTCAATGTGAGACATGAATTGTGTCAATCACATACATTATAATAAGAAAAACAAAACAGCCACCAATTGTCATGAGGTGTCCCCTTCTCCTCGCATGCTGGGCAAGCACACACACAACAAGGATTGTTTTTTCTTTATTTCCAACCAAAACAAAACAAAAACCAAACAGGCATGCGAGCCAAACTCAAGAACACGAGATACTATAACTTTAAGAGAGACAGGAACAAAACAAGACACTTTGAACGGGACTGTCATGTCTGGAGGCAGTGACGGTGGGTGGCTGCTAGAGGCCCTTGTTTAAGTTTTTATGTTGGTGTTTGGTGTTAGTCACAGCTGGGTGTTATTAAGTAGAGTGTTTGTGTTTGCTTATTGATGATTGTGTTTTGTGTGCACGTATTTAAGGGTTTTGTGTTTAGTTTGCAGTTGTGGGTTAACCATCATAGTAGCTTTATTAGTTATTTTTTGTAATTTTTTAAAATATTATTTGCACTATTCTACTGTTCGGTTCTTTTAAATTCTTATTGTATGTCATGATACAAGAATGCAGCCAACTGTAGGTAACCAGTTGTAGCGCGAGGGAAGGACCCAATCGCAGATATAGACGAGAGGGTTGGTAACTCACACGGTTTTTATAAGAACACTCCGACAGGAGTAAGAGTTCCCACCAAAAGGAACTCGCGTTCTTACACGTACACAGAGTAGGTATAGAAAAGCGGATCAGAGATCCAGAGTACTCACGGAACCGTATGGTTTTCGGGTCGACACGGGGTTGAATAGAAACTCAATGTCTGTGTACAGACTTACCGTTTCTTCCTGTTTTTATACCCATTGCATGACGTCATGCACCAGAACGCGTGACGTCAATTGGAACCGGAAGTGACGTCACGCGTTTTGGTGCATGTGACAGTGCCCCCCCCTCCAGGACCGTCACCAGACGGACCAGGCTGAGAGGATACCCGATGACGGTAGTCCTGGATGAGCGTGGGATCCAAGACGAACCTACCGGGAACCCAGGACCGTTCCTCCGGACCGTAGCCTTCCCAGTCTACGAGGTACTGGGTGCCACGGCCACGGCGTCGCGAATCCAGGATCCTCCGAACGGTATACGCAGGACCACCGTCGATGATCCGAGGCGGAGAGGGAGCCGGAGTCTGTGGAGACAGGGGAGAGAAGAAAACACGTTTTAGTTGTGAGACATGAAAGACGGGATGGATCCTGAGAGAGGCTGGCAACTGGAGCCGGTAGGTGACCGGGTTAATCCTTTTGATGATCTTGTAAGGTCCAATGAACCGGGAGGTGAGTTTTCTGGAGAAGCTTGATGTGCTGAGTCGACAAATAATCCCGGTCACCTACATTGAACAATCGTCCCGGAGGGTGCCGGCGAAGATGGAGGGTGGTGTAGCGACCATTGGCCCGAAGGATAGCTCTCCGAGCCCGGGACCACACCTGCCGGCACCTGCGGACCAACTGTTGGGCTGATGGGACACCAACCTCCGGTTCTTGGTGGTCGAACAGCGGAGGCTGGAACCCGTAGCAGACCTCGAAAGGACTGAGCCCGGTGGCAGCGGAGACGAGGGTGTTATGGGAGAGCTCAGCCCAAACGAGGTAGCGAGCCCAGGAGCGCTGCCTATCAGCTGCGAAGCAGCGAAGGAAGCGCTCCAGTTGTTGGTTGGCCCGCTCCGTCTGACCATTAGACTGCGGATGGTATCCCGAAGACAGGCTGGCTGAGGTATGGATCAGACGGCAGAAGGCCCCCCAAAACTTGGATGTAAACTGGGGCCCTCTGTCCGAGACGATGTCCTTGGGGAACCCATGCAAGCGGACTACGTGCTCTAAGATCAGTTCAGCAGTAGTTTTGGCCGAGGGGAGTCCGGTCAGAGCCACCAGGTGGACAGCCTTGGAGAACCGATCCACAATCATCAAGATGGTGTTCTTCCCTCCTGAGTCCGGGAGACCCGTGACAAAATCCACCGAAATGTGGCTCCAGGGGCGATGCGGAGTAGGTAGTGGATGGAGAGGTCCTGGAGAGGCGGTGTTCAGGGTCTTGGCCCGGGCACACGTGTCACAGGCGCGGACAAATTCCTGGACGTCTTGTTTCATGCGTGGCCACCAAAAGGCCCTTTGAAAGACATTGTGGGTGCGTTCCACTCCAGGATGGCCGGCCAGAGCCGAAGAGTGGGCCCATTACAGAGCTTTGGCGCGGACCCCGGTGGGCACATATAGGCGGTGAGGAGGTGTGTCCGGAGGAGGCGTCTCCAAGGACTGTTCCTGGCAGACTCTGTCTTCCAACCCCCACCGGAGAGGAGCCAGGATGAGATGAGGTGGAATGATGGGCTCAGGGACCACCCAGGGACACTCCACTTGATGTTGGCGGGAGAGGGCGTCAGCCTTGATGTTCTTCAACCCCAGACGGTATGAGATATGGTAATTGAATTGTTCGAAGAAAATGGACCATCTGGCTTGACGTGGGTTGAGTTGCTTGGCTTGTTTTATGGAGATGAGGTTCTGATGATCGGTCCAGACCGTGAATGGGTCACCGCCGCCCTGGAGCCAGTGACGCCATTCCTCTAGAGCCCACTTGATGGCCAA
>JBBJLS010071530.1:0-11040 GCA_037577275.1 Bryconaethiops microstoma
TATATATATACACAACTAGAATGTACCTAAAACATTTATTTATTATTGACACACTCCTCAGCAGTTGCGTCCAGAGGGCGTTGGTGGGTGTCTGTGTTTTTCCCATGCCATGTAGCTTTTGATGTGCCTAATTTCCCAGAACCCCTCTTCTTCTGGCCCACAGGTTAGAGACAGTATAAATACTCCTGTGTCTTTGTCTCCTTTGTTGATCCACCATGACTCTCACGTAGTGTGTCAGTTAAAATTTCTGCTTGCACTGGATTTTCTGCATTTGAAGTATGTTAATAAAGCTTCCCCCTGCATGTGCATCTACAGTCCTTCAATCACACTGAGCACATTACAATAATCGATTTTGTTATTTGTGTTATGGTTAGGAAAAAATGGAAAAAGGAAAAGAGAAAAAAAAGGTTAGACTAGTAACACAAAAGACATGTGAAAGACAGAGTGCTATTTGCATTTTGCATTTATTTTTGTACATTTGTGCTATTTACAATATATAGTTATTATTTCTAATACTTGTGCACAGTTTCTATTGATCTTGACCCGTATAGTTCTTCTATTTTGAGTTTTTTAATTGGTATATAAAGATCACACACATAATGGGGAATAAGTGGGAAATAAGTAATTTTTATCACTTCTGTATAATACTGTAAAGAATGTTTTTTTAAAATGTATTTGGAAAAGCCTTCTCGTCTGCCAGAAATTTCAGGGTGTCAAGGATTTTGTGTGAGAAAAAAGGTTACTGAACTGTGAAGTCTCACTGATAGGAACAGAAAGTAGTATGCCGGATGAGGGCATACCAAAGGAAGCAATTTCTTCCTCTATTTTGCAAAAAATACATCCTTCCCTAATTTCAGATTTATAGCATCCTCATATGAATCAGCCACAACATTAAAATCACTGCCAAGTGAAATGGATAATACTGATGACTTTGTTACTGTATCAATTGTCAAGGGGTGGAATATATTAGGTAGTAAGTGAAGAGTCAGTTCTTGAAGTTGGTGTGTGAGAAGCAGGATAAATGGGTGAGTGTAAGGATCCGAGGGATTTTAACTGGATGGCTTGATGATGGCTAGACTGGTTCAGATCATCTCCAAAATGGCTGGTCTCATGAAGTATTCCTGGTATGCAGTGGATAGTACCTGCCAAAAGTGGTTCAAAGAAGGACGACTGGTGAACCAGTGACAGGGTCACTGGTGCCCAAGGTTCACTGAAGCATTTGGAGAAGGCTAACCTGTCTAGTCCGATTCCACAGACGAGCTACTGTAGCACAAACTGCTGAAAAGGTTAATACTGGGTTTTATACAGAGGAGTCAGAATTATTGTGAATAGGGCTGCATAGCTGCAGATCTGTCAGAGTGCCCATATTAACACCTGTCACCGCCAAAAGTGTCTGCAATGGAAACATGAGCATCAGAACTGGACCAATAAAAGAACATGGCTTTGTCTAATAAATAACATTCTCTTTTACATCATGTGTATGGTTGGGTATGTGTGCGATGGTTACATGGGGAAGAGATGGAACCAGGTTGCACTATGGGAGGAAGGAAAGCCAGTGGAGACAGTGCGATGCTCTGTGCAGTGTTCTGCTGGGTCCAGGCATTCATGTGGATGTTACACATACCACCCACCTAAACCTTGTTGCACATCAAGTACATCTCTTTAGGTTGCGTCTTTCAGCAGGATAAAGCAACCTGCCTCACTGCAAAAATGGTTCAGGAATGGTTTGAGAGACATAACAAAGAGTCAAGGTGTTGACTTCAAATTCCCCAGATCTCAATTCAATAGGATGGGTTGGACAAACTAGTCTGATCCATGGAGGCGACACCTCAACACCCGGTCTGCTGTTAATGTCTTGGGTCCACATACTACACATACTTCAGCGATCTTGTAGAGTCCATGCCTTAATGGGTCAGAGCTGTATTGATGGTGAAAAAAGCAAAAAGGAGAGTTACTAAACACAGGCTACATTTAGAAGGCCTGATGGTGTTGATGTCATCTGTTGTACTGATACAGGAGTTTGTAATGAAACACCAGAGCAGCTCCTGGAAGCATTCATGGTCGAAGGCTTTCTCTGTTGAATTTGACCAAATCTGGATAAGGAAAGGAAAGGAAAATATAATGTTTCTTGTCAAAACCACAGAAACATTTTTCTGTTCAAATGTTTGAAATCATTATTCAAAATCACTGTTATAATCAGCGTTTTGCTATGATATTTTAGTGAACTCAATCATTTCGTAAATTCATCCTCAAAACTCCTCTCTACCTGTTCAAACCACTTCCATTAACATGATGCTGACTTGTTTAGGACAAAGGATGACTTACTGTAAGCTATAAACATGAACAGAATTCCGCAGCAGGAAACCTTTTTATACTACAGGGTCCGTTTTCAGGAAGCACCTCGGATGAAGGAGTGCCGATCAGATTTCAAGAAAATGTCCATCATAAATATGAAGGAATTTAATCCAGTCTTTACCACTGTTTTGGGAATATAAACTCTCGTGTTACACTGACTTGGTGAAGATAAATGTAGTGGTGAAGTCTTTGTTCAATTTTATAATTCACAGTAAGTCGTGCTGTGCCCTAAACCACATGATCAAGTCCGCACCACCTTAATGTCATGTCTGGTGCATCTTGGCCACGCCCCCAACGCAGCCCGTCGCCTGAGTACTAGGAGGTACCCAGCTCTGGGCACAAATGTGTGATGTCATGGTTGTCGTGTGTGTGGTGGTTGGGTGCCTAGGCAACCCAGGTTAGAGGGGAGCCTAATTAGCTCGCTGGCTGGGTTGCTGGGTACCTAACAACATGTCCTCCTGTCAAGTGTTGTAGTAAAGAGCTTGAGTTATTGTCCGTGTCGTGTGATTGGCTGTCTGCGAGAGTGTGTGTGGGGCCAGCCGATCCTCAGAATCATTGTGGGGTCACCCAACTCCACACTGAGGCTCTGGGTCGGGTTTTGTCTATGTTAAAGAAACTGTATTTCTCTGGGTTCATGTGCTATATGCTTACAGTAGGAGAGAAGGAAGGCATGCACGCTGAAGATGCCCAGTTATTTCTATGGTCTCTACAATGGCAGTGAAGAGAACTGGCAGCCAAGCCACATTCCACTAGAACACATCACAACATCGAGTGCTGAAGTGTGTTGACGGTGTGTGTGTCTCTCCTCCTGTATTCCACAGGTGTGATCCCAAGAGCTCCCAGTCAAAAGAGAGAGTACTCCACAGAGCGTGGGGAAAAAAACTGCACTGGCCCTAAATGCAGAGGGCTTGATGTGAACTAAGGAAGAGAGGACTCGGGTGCCGAGTCCATGCCCGGTGTGAGGAGGAGGTTTCTGTTTTGTACACTCGAGTTTTAGTTTAGTTTTTTTTGCCAGAGGAAAGAGCCTCCGGTGTAAAAAAGATTCTCTTGTGACCCAACGTAGCTTCCATATGTGTGTAAGCCGGCAAGGCTTTTTTGAACTGTAAAACTCGACATTAAAACTCTATTGTTCTCTCTTCGACGTATCTTGCCAGAGCATCCATTCTATAACTGCCATGACACTTAATAAAGAGCTAGAAGTGCTTTGAGAGGACATTTGGTGATGTATTTTTAACCTAAATCATTTGCGTGACTATTGACCTCTCCTTAGTATTTCATAATTTTATCAGCCTTGTAGCTCCAGTGTTAAATTAAAGTAGCAAAAGTTGGCCTGATAGATCTACATTTGGGACAACTGAATAATTGTGTAAATTGGATTTCTTGCTAAACCAGAACTTTAAAGTTCATTTGCGGCCCTAAATGAGCTTTAAATGTACCTTACATTCACATCTGCAGGGGAAGGAGCACATTGGTATCATATTTTAATGTTTTCAAGCAGATTGGACGTGTGTTTGAGAAAAGTGTAACTTAAAATATAACTGAAGGAACATGGTACAGCTACGTTTCCTGATTAAAGTTACTGGAGACACATCCTTGAGGGTGACACCCCAGAGAGGGAGCTTTTTTCGGAAAGGTTAATTCAGTTAACACTTACAATAATGAAGGTTAAATTCTCTAATTGATGTCATCTCTGAATCAGTAGTTTCACCAGCTCAGTGTGATGTGTCCCACAGGCTTTAAAAAGCCTTGCTATGACTTGTCGGGATGGGGTGAGTGCTGGCATTCCATTCCTGTTCTGTGTGTGTAAGAGGATGGAAGAGATTCACAGAGACTATAACAATGTAATCCTGCCTTTTCTCTTACATGCACAGAACAAGAGTATTTCACAAAACACATTTTCTGAATTACACAATGCACACTGGATTAAATCCAGTTAAACAAGCCTGCACTCTTTATTACGAGTTCTTCTAGGAGAAACCAACCAATGTGCCGCCCACAGCATCATAAATGTGTGTTTGTGTGTGTGTGTGTGTGTGTGTGTGTGTGTCTGTCTGTCTGTCTGTCCGTGAGTGTGTGTGTTTGTGTGTCTGTGTGTGTCTCTCTATGTGTGTCTCTCTATGTGTGTGTGTGTGTGTGTGTGTGTGTGTGTGTGTGTGTGTGTGTGTGTTTGTGTTTTAGGGCATTTGGAGTGCATGAGAAGCCCATATAACAGAAGTGGAATTGTATGCATCATTTTTTTACTTTAATTTCTTTACTTGATTTGCTGAATGTGTTGCTCCTTTTCTACTGGAAATCTTTCAAATCACCTCATTTTTCAGGTCTTTCTAACATTCCTGCAGCCAAAACTGACCAGCAAGCACTCAAGTGACCATACTGAGATGTGGTCCTTGATTACGATTAAAATGGCATAAAATGTAATAAGAAAAATTCTACTGTATTTTAAAATAATACAATTAAATTTTTTCTCTTTACATTTACATTTAACCACAGTGACATACATCTGTGTTTCGTAGTCCACAACAAATCAAATCTGTAATACTAATTAAGCCTAGAATCAAAATTAAGAGCTGCTAGAAGACTAAAATTCTACCAGAGACCAGGGCCCTATCAGATCACACACATGGGACAGTTTGAGCATGATATCAATAATAATTGCATGAATGTTAATAAGATAGAAGAGGATTTCAGTAAAGCTACTTACTCCGCAACCCTGATGCACATTGTTAAAACCACAAATCACAAGTGAGTCATGGGCCCACACCATAGCTTGGTGGTTGGGAACCTCTGTTTTAACATACTGATTCCCACAGTATGTTTGAAAAGGTATATTGTGTTGTAATGGGACTCAATTTAACACAGTCATTTTTTTCTGCTGATTGTCTATTTGCAGTTATAACAGCATAATTAAGCAGCTTCCTCTGGGATCAGTACAGTTTCTGATTCTGATACTGAGTCTGATAATTGTCATCATATTGCCCATCAGGGCTGGACTTGGACAAAAAATTGGGCTGGGCATTGTGAGCCTACACCGGCCCATCAGGCTGTCGTTCCCGAGGGTGGGGTGTTACTGTTGATGGGATTCTGCCCCGGGGCCCATCTCGCTGTCGTTACTCGGGGGAAGGGTAGTGCTGACGTGATTCTGCGCCAGTCCAAAATTACCTGGCCGGCCCAAATTTACCATCGGCTGTTGTGTGTGTGTGTGTGTGTGTGTGTGTGTTGGGGGGTAGGGGGGTGCTGACGGGATTCTGCACCAGCCGGCCAAAAATTACCCATTGGTGTGCCTGATGACCAATACCATCATAACAAGACTTCTCATTTTCTATACCAGCTTACTCATGTTGGCAGTACTTATAAATGTACTTATAAATAAACACAGGAATAAATGTAATACACTTTCTAAAATCCGTATCCATTTGCAGTTCTGGTGAAATAAGAAGGTCAAACCCTGCATGTGCAGAGAACCAGGTATTGTGTGCCACTGTAGCTTGAAACATCATCACGAAACTCTTCAAATTGCCGAGCAGCTCATGTGCAGAACTGAGAAAAGGAACGGAATATAAATATAATAGTGGTTCTATAAGTTATGTGAAGAATAAAGCACTTCCTTTCTTTGAAATGGTCACGCGTTTATATTTCAGTGGTTTATTTTTGGAACTTGGCATATTTCAAAAGAAGCGGTGCCCTCTCTTACCGTAACTGCCTTTGTTTCCTGCTAGCATGTTATGTAATACCCATTTGCTGTTAAACAAATAAAGCTGCCGGACAAATTCCAGCCGAAAGGCAGTGATAGCTGGGCATGATTGGTATGAAGCTTAAACCGCTGCCATGCAGGTGAGGCATGAAGTGCTTCCCACTCCCGGTGTTAATTACTCCTGCCATGTGTTTCTACACATTGACTAACACATTCCCTGTGGCGTATTTACACAGGTGTGGCATGATCTGAACGAACACAAAAGATATTAAAACGTCGAAAAGAGTATAATTGATAATGACAGAGTGTTAATTGGAAAATAGCCACACATGTCAAAACATATTGATGTACAAGTTTGCAAATGAGGATACAAACCAGCAGCAGAGCCTAGGGTGTTGAAAGTGGCTATACTCTTATTCTGGACTGCAAACTTTCAAGTAACTATGGATACTATGAATAAATATTTAATTTTGTCTAAGAATTTACAAAGAAAAGGAACATGAGAAAAATTTTAATCAAAATTAAAAATACCAGTTGTTACTGTGCAGTTTATGTAAGGACCTTTACTAGAAAGAAAAGACCTTCAGGTGTGACCAAATTTGAACGCAACACTCTATGGTGCAATATTATTAATTCTGTAAGGTTTACATTCCTTTCCCACGTTACTGTTACACCCATGTATTGTCTACTTATTGTATTGTCTCAGATTTACATCCTATTCACACTATGCTGTAACTGCTGTGTTGTTTTGTTTTCTTTCAGTCATCACTTGCACTTTGTTCAGTGCTGCTAACTGCCTACTGTGGAATAATCATACTTATGGTCACACTGGAAGGTTTACAGTCCTTTCACACCACACTGTTAGTGTTGTGGTGTCTATTTATTGTGTTGTTTGTATTGTTTCTGTCGTAACTTGCACTCTGTAGAATATAGCATGTTGCTATATGTTGCACAGTGGTCCGTGGAGAAATGTCTCATCACGCTATGTATGTGTTCACAGCTGCTGATGACAATAAAGTAACCTGGAACCTAGAACCTATTGTTCACCTGTGTTTGCAATCAGCATAAGAAGGTCCTGGGTTTGATTCCCATGCAGATGGCCGAAGGTCCTTTCTGTGTGGAGGCTGGCATTTTCTCTCTGTCTCTATGTGTCTTTCTTCCAGGAGCTCTGGTTTCCTCCCATAGCCCAAGCACATGTCAGGCATATTAGAGATGCTAAATTGCCACTAGGTGTGAGAGTGTGAGTGTGTTTGTCTGTGTGTCTGCCTTGTGAAGGACTGGGCAAGGTACTTCTATGCCTTTGGCCCTATGAGTGCAGGGATAGACTCCAGCACACCCTGCAACCCTGGTTAAGGTTCAAATAATGGATGGACGAATGCATGAACAGTGAGGACAGTGATTTAAAGGAATGAGAGGCAAGTGGTGAGGCTGCTTTCAGGTTTTAAGTTTGGCCCCTGAAACAGCAGCGCATTTTCTTTCCATAAAAGCTGTGTGTGCTTTGTGGATTACAGACCTTTAACACTTCACCATTAACACTTAACACTTCACCATTTTACTGTTTTATATGATACTGGATTATTTGCACCATAAACTGCTGTAAAGTTATTTGTTACATTAAAATAAAGAACACTGACTTGACATAAAATGTGAAATCATACTTACAATGTCCAGCATAGATCTTATTCTTCGAAGAACTCTTTAACTTTTTCAGCTCGCCCATGTTTTGTTATTCTAACAATGTTTTGTTATTCTAGTAATGTGTGTGTTTGTGTGTTTGTGTGTGTACCACTAATTGTGTTTTCCTTGTTCCCTTTGTGTTTCTAGTAATTTCAAGTCTTGAACTCATTTTCGGTTTTGACTATTTAGTTATGAATGTACCTCCATCCATCCTTTGTTATTTTCTTTATTTCATTCTTTCTCTTTCTTTTTTCTTTTTTCATTTTTTCTTCTTATCCTACTATAACTGGCCTCAAGCTTTCTTTCTTTCTATTCATGCTACTAGCACTGGCATCAAGCCCTCTTTCTTTCTATCTTTCTTTTTTCAATCACTCTACACTTAAGTTTGATGCATGAGGCATTTCTTTCTTTCTTCTTTCTTTCCCTCTCTCTTTCAAATCATTCTATACTAATATCACTAACATCAAACTTTCTTTCTTTCTTTCTTTCTTTCTTTCTTTCTTTTGTTGTTCGTACTTTCTTTGATCAAGCTGGAGTACATTATCATGATCTCTCTTTCTCTGTCCTAGACTGACCCTGTACTTTATTTACAATAATATCACTGGCATTGGGCTGCATGATGACAGTCTTCTGAAAGCTGTGGAATGAACACACAGGAGTCTCTACCAGCGCACCTTTGTAATTCATCTTTGTCAGTGTCATCAGTTAACATATTGCTGCAGGTGCAAACAGAAGGTGAGAGAGAACAAAGCACACCACCAAGTTACAAGGTGCGACCAGGTCTTGCATATCAGGGCTCCTGTGAGATATTCTTGGCGTGAAATCACATTTGAACCATTACGTCAAGGAAAACTTTCGTATTCAATAACACTGATGGAACCTTGCTTCACACTGGGAAATTAAACATTGACTCATCGTGCTGTATTTTCCTCATGAGTTGCAGCTCATGGTCACTGGGCTTTCCTAAACTGACCTACCACAGCTACTCACTGGTTTAGAGTAAATCTGTAGTTTACAGTATGAGCCTTGATTTAACCCATTAATGCCAACTAAATGTAATATTGTAAAAAAGAAAACTGGTCTAGAATGATTACATATATGCTTTCCTTAGATTAAGTTCTGTAAACATTAGATTTTTATGAGCATGTTCAATTTTATATTTTTAATCACAGTAAAATTTGGATTTTCCATCATTAGGAGTTCAACAAAACCTTTTTTTTTTGGCCGAGTCTCAAACTTTCCTTTTGTTTAAGCGAACATGAATGCACTATCAAGGCACATCCAACAATAAGGGCAGCATGCAGCTTCTTGTATACAGTGATGGAAAACATGGTGGCACACAGAGAGTGTGGTGACAATTCAGCAGTAGGTTTTAATGAGTTAAAGGGGACGAAGATTCTGAATACATCATCTGAAATAGTCAAATGACTCACAAAGCCACAGAGTTTGATGAATTAAAACAAACAGTATCACTTCACAATAACACAATACTATTACCGTAATGGGGTGCATTCGTAAGTAGTTATGTAACATCAAATGTGTGTTCCTTGTTCCCTGTCTGTTTCTAGTAGTTCTGGTCTTGAACTTGTTTTCCGTTTTGACCTCAATCTACAAATATGAATGTCTGTTAAGGCTGATTGCCTGATCTTTAAGTATTCCTCGAAGTGATCTGCCTATTTTTCTTCTTCTTTCCTTTTCTTTCTTTCTTTCTTTCTTTCTTTCTTGAAGAGTGTCAGTTTAAGGATCCAGTTTAAGTTTACAATCATGCAGCCATTTTTCTTTCTTTTTTTTTGTCTGTTCTGTTTTTATATAGATGGATTATCATACCTCCTCTCTTTCTCTGACCCTGTGCTTTATTTGCATTAATAGGAAGGGAATCCGTGAGCTGTTATCTCATGAGTATCAAGATGTGATGATATAATACCAATGGAGAGGAAAAAATAAGATAATCTAAGCTTTTTCACTACAGATGTATGTGGGCTGACTACTCTGCAAGCAGCAAATCACTGTCGCTCTTCTTGTAAGTGTTTAATAATGTCTTTTAGGGTGTTTCTGGTGCTTAATAATTTTTAATAAATGTTAAACCATTTATAAACTGGTTATGTGGTCAGTTATATTGTAAAGTGTACCAAAAACAGGCAAGCTCAGAAACCTACAAGCCAAGCAAAATGTAACAATCGTGAACATTATTGAATTAAAGCCTAAGGTTTGCTGTGTAAGCTGCTTGTTTTTTCTTTTATGTTTGAAATAAAATGCCTTGACCCTGGGTAATTTTGGCCTCATATTTCATATTTCCATGTTCCATTCCTAGTAGATTATGAAGTAATGAGAACTATTAGCACCCCATCAGGAATCTTGTAGGCCACTTTTGGATATTACAACAAGAACAGATTTTCACCACAAAAACATTCAGCATTTTTTAATATTTTCTTGGGTGGTTTCTGAATGGGACATTGAACCCACATTGTCTGAGAATCCACCCTGCCACACACATATTTCATTGTTTTCATAACGTCACACGCCCACATGTTGCTCCGCAGACAACAATCGCAAACTCAAGGAAGGTATCTTCTCTGGAGGAACCTGATATATTATGGGTTTTATTTATGGACATGAAACCAATTACGCAATTATATTGTATCTGGTGTCTGATGAGTTTTCTGAAAATTTCAGTGTTCCCGAGTCAATGATGAGGCACGTAGAATTTATATTTTGCAAAGTTTATTGAGATAACCAAAAAAAAAGAAAGATGTTAAAGGGAGATGCTACAGTGTCTCTCTCCTGTCTGCCTGAGCTGGTGAGGCTAGTGCCTCTTATCTCCCTGTTGTCAGAACGCCAGAGCCATTCAAGGATCCCAAAGACCAGGCTGCCCCAGGTCACAACAACAAAACAAACATACAGTGGTGTGAAAAAGTGTTTGCCCCCTTCCGGATTCCTCATTTTTTCCCCCCATGTTTGTCAGTTAAATTTGTCAGGTCATCAAACAAATTTAAATATTAGTCAAAGACAACACAAGTAAACACAAAATGCGGTTTTTAAGTGAAGGATTTTTATTGTTAAGGGAGAAAAAAAAATCCAAACCTACATGGCCCTGTGTGACACCTAATAACTGGTTGGGCCACCCTTAGCAGCAAAAACTGCAATCAAGCGTTTGCGATAACTTGCAATGAGTCTTTTACATCAGGCTGTGGAGGAATTTCGGCCCACTCATCTTTGCAGAATTGTTGTAGTTCAGCCACTTTGGAGGGTTTTCGAGCATGAACCGCCTTTTTAAGGTCATGCCACAGCATCTCAATAGGATTCAGGTCAGGACTTTG
>JBBJLS010071531.1:0-10000 GCA_037577275.1 Bryconaethiops microstoma
CTCTGAAACTGGTCCGGTTCAGGGACTGGACTGGAAATGAGAGAACTTTGAAAGTCCTTCAGGAAGCCTGGAGAACTTCTAGACCACATTAAAATACAAGAAAATCCGGATCTTCGGAAGCAAAACATGAAGAAATAAGGGGGGCTCAAGACTGTATATATAAACACACACACGTTTATATACTGTATATTAAATGCTGTATGTGTTATCCTAAAGGTGCAAAGTTTCCGATCAAATGGACGGCTCCTGAAGCCATCAACTACGGCACCTTCTCCATCAAATCGGACGTGTGGTCTTTCGGAATCCTGCTGACTGAGATCGTGACTTACGGGAGAATCCCTTATCCAGGTACACAGTCTCAGCACTGCGGATTATCTCAAATATGACTCAGTCGGTAAATGACCTGAAAATAAGTAAACAAATAAATCTGTAAAGAAGCCTGACCTGTGCTGTGGCTCTGCAGGCCCCAAAAGTTACGAAAAATATGATCTTTGTCAAATATTTCCCAAATAAGAACAAATCATGCTGAAGTAAAACGTGTAAAGAATTTTATTATCTACTAAGTGAAAACATCTCAGCTAGGCGGTTCCAAAAAGCTCCCATTAGAATAAGGCATGAAGAGACAGAAAACAAACAGTGCCGCTGACTAAATAAACCAACATTATGCTTTTGTTAGGAAAGGTTTATTAGGCGCTTAAAGCTAATGTTCATACATGCAACAACCACTTGGAATCTTGGAATATTTGACTGGAATTTTACCCATTTGTCCACCAAACATGAGCACGTGGGTTTTACTGTCTGTGGGAAACATCAAATCTGCTTGCTGATGGCAATTTATTCACTATATAAATATATAAATAAGTAAATTAACAGAAAATCCAGGCCATTGGACCCACTTGCAAAGTGTTTTCTTGTAAAACATAACCATAAAATTACTTATGTAGAGCTGCACAATATGTTGTTATTGCAATATCAGTATCTGCAAAACTAAAATCGCAATATCCAAATGAGCCTCTAACTAATCACAGTGTTTCTGACGGAGTGACCAATCACAGCTCCAGGTGAGTTACTGGGTGTTTTGATGAATCAAGGTCTTCATGTAATCCAAGTCTAAATTAGTCTAAATTAATTTAGTCTAAATTATTGAAATCTTTTAACTTATTTGAACTATTAAAGGTGTTGGTGAACCGGTGCATGAATGGGTGGGGCTAAACTGTTGTAGCCAGAATAACGAGATAGTTTTAAATGTGTTGGTTTTGTGATGTCACAAAAAAATGTGATTTGAAAATGGGCCGTTTTTGTAGCCTATTGTCCATATATGGACTGTAGGGATGGGGGAGGTGAATGTGCCAATTGAAACAATATTAACTGACTTAAAGCCTTTTGAATTCCAGAAAAGTGATGATATGGGCCCTTTAATATCTTGCAAGGAATCACAATCACAATACGTGGCAGTAAAATCACAATACTGATTTTTGTCCCTACTGCGCAGCTCTACTTTTCTTTAGTAGTTTTATTAAATACTTGTATTTAAATAAATCATCACACTTGCCTCCATTACTTTAAGCTACATTAGCTTTATTCTCAAACCGCTGGATGAAGCGTGTGTAAGACTATTATTATTTTAATGTCATTTTGTGTGGCTTTTTGTCTCTCTCAGGCATGACCAATCCCGAAGTGATCCAGAATTTGGAGAACGGATACCGAATGCCCCGTCCCGAAAACTGCCCCGAGGACCTCTATGCCATCATGTGCAAGTGCTGGACGGAAAACCCAGAGAACCGGCCCACCTTCGAGTATTTGCGCAGCGTCCTGGAGGATTTTTTCACCGCCACCGAGGGCCAGTACCAAGAACAGCCCTGCTGAGGCCCGTCAGCACCCTTTCATTTCCTCTAGGAACTCTTAGGACTCAAGGGAGAAACCGTGTTGTCTATTCTTCTCTTCCTGATGCAGTTGGACTATATACTCAGTATATATACTGAAGAACATCTGAAAAACCACACATGGCAGCAATAGTACTTGTAGGGGTGGGCAATATGAGGATGTGTTGATGTTATCGTGATAAATTGTACCACAATACAGTATCGCGATACTAAATTTTTTGCCATATCGTCCACCCCTAAGGAAGTGAACATTTACAATTACTCCTTACAATCACAGTTAAGGTAAAACAGTTGCTATAATCAGCACAACTTTTAATACTGCCACCTTTTCACCAAGCTTAGAAATGCTACCTGCAATCTCTTGTAAATCACTTTGCATTCTGAAGTCTTGCACTGAGTTTTCCGTGGCAAATTTGGGCCAGAAAAGTTTTGAGGAGCTTCGTCGGAACTTTGCAGACCTGCAGCTGAAATGTACATTACAAAAGGTCTAATAATGTCCTGACTTCACGCGATTAGTTTCCCTTTAAAGCATCTTCTACTGCCTCACATGTTAAAGCTGAAACTAAAAGTTTTGTTTACTTTAGATCCCCGTGTTTGTGCTGTTCTTGTCCCGTCACACTTCGTCCCATTTATCTTGTTCCAGAAACCTGCTATGCATGAAAGGTGCTGCCTCAAGACATTGGATATGACTAAAATAGTGATAAAGTAGGAACAAAACCACATACATGTTGATAAGATGAAGAAATGAAATAGCTACTGTTCCCTGAGGCGACAGCTGTGACTGGAGTGGAAAGGGAGGGAACTCATCTGTCCAGCTGCACACTGGGATAACTGGTGAATAAAAAAGTAGATTTGTGAATAAAAAACATAACAGTCATTAAAACCAAGCCCTCAGATGTGATGGGAAGTCAGGAGGCCAGATTATCTTGATAGACCACATTACAGACAACTTGTAACAATGAGTGAACTGATGACTTTATTGTATTATACTATATTTAAAAAGAGTACCCAAACATGCATTGTACAGTACAGTGCAAACATCTTAGTCACCTGCAAAAATATTTAAAAAATGGTTTAGATGAGCAGTGTTTTTTCACATTAACATTACTAAATATACTGAAGAATACAAATAACATTCTACAGTAAACAGTGATGTTATGTTCAGTATATCAGTGAGTTCTTTGTGGAAGTTCAGTATTACTGTAGTTTCCATCAGAAACTTGGTTTGACTCCATCAGTCCTTCATTAAATTAAATCAGGAGCTGCTGATTTAATTTAAACAAGGTCTGGAGGAACCGAGGAGGAATCTGGAACAGAACCTGTGTTCTCCTCACCAGCTCACACAATATCAACAACTTTTATACAAACAAAACACATCTTGATACTTTTTACTGCTTTCTTGTTTGTCTGCATTTATTCTAATGTTAACTTTGCCAGCAGAAACACACAATGGTTTTAAATAATTTGCATATTCATCTAAAACTTACACAGTACTGAACATCAACAAACATATTGTGCTCAACAAACAGCTTTGAATGATTTAACACCACTGTTACAAATATCAACATTAAGCTGTAAAAAGGGATCTTTTCCAAGCGAAAAATCAGGCTTCTGTCTGTAATTTTCCATTTTTTCAAAATTTGTTTTACACTGAAACCAACATCTACATTGCATGTGTGTGTGTGTGTGTGTGTGTGTGTGTAAAAACAAAAACACATGACAAAGTTGATTTGTTAGTGTGTCCATTTTAGAAATGTCAGCATATTACAAGGTAACAAAGAATTTAATCACTTTTCTTGTTAGAAAAACATTTGACAAATTCATTAGAAATAAAAAGTTATAAAAAAAAGTAACATTTTCTTTCACAACAAACCAACCAGCAACACGGACAGACAACAGGGTCGCACAGAGACTTTTAGAGGAGGGGGAATTACGACAGCAGAGGTGGGATGTGGGGAAAATGGCAGTTTTTGTTAGGGAGTAGAGGTTTCAGGGAGTGGGTCATCACCAATTTTGTTGTGAAGGGAAACCAAACCCCATTTTGGTAGAAGCACTGCCAAAAACTATGGCCTAAAGCTGCGTTCCCTTCACTTCGGAAGTGGGATGTCTGAGCTGGGAAAGGGTGAAGTCGGAAAGCCAGGTTCTTCTGGTCACTACCAGGTTCTTCTGGTTACTGATTCTTAGCCTTTGGTAGCATTACCAGTTGATAGAAATGCATTACACCCACAGAGGCTGGACTGTACTGCGTGTACCAGAGTTATTACAGTTTTAAAATGTTCATTCGTTTTAGGTTTAGTTAGTTTAACAAGTACATAAATAATTTTAGTTTTGAGTAATTTGTTAGTTGTAGTTTTAAATGAGTTTTAGTCCTTTGTGCTCAAACAATCAACAGACTTGTTTAAATGAAGTCTTGCGGAAAAGCCCAGAGTCAATGAACATTTGAGCCACTGCCTGTTCACACTTGTGATGTTCCTGTGTGGTACATTTATTGTCATTTCAGCCATATACACAGAACACGGTGGAACAAAACATTCCTCCAGGACGGTGGCGCCACAAAAACAGACCCACAAAGAACAAAAACAGAACACCACAACACTACAAGTGCAGACAGGACAAAATATAGAGAGCGAGAGAAAGAGTGTGGAAGAAAAACACAACAGCAACAAAACAACAGGACAAGACAACGGTTAGTGCAGTCGACGGCTACAGCACTATTTTGAATAAGTTATAACAGACAGTGTATTCCGGTAGCGGCGAGTTACGTGTGTTAAGTGTCTCTGTAAAAGCTTTTAAATTGGACTTTCAAGTTAGTGGGATTTTTCACTTTTAGCTGTATCCCACAAATGTACTCATCACTCCGTCACGACACATCTACTTTTATCTGCTTTGGGGTTGTTCTCAAGAATATTCCTGTATTGGGCTTATGTCTGGAACCTTGGCTATCGTACCACAATCTTTTGCCGCAACGTCCACAATGCCGCCACCTTCAGGAACAGGCTTGTTATTACAAGAAGTCAAACTGAACAGGAATAGCAAAGTTGCTTTTTGCCATTCTGTTTCATTCCAGTTTGTTTTATAGTGTTCGTTGAAGTTCTTATTTAGTTTAGCATTTTTTAAACAGTTGTTTTACTTGTATTATGTTGAAATGAGTTTTTCACCGCTAGTTTTAGCTATTGTATTAGATTTTGTAACTATAATAACCCTGGTGTGTACGACTGCTTTAATGAGGCACTAATGGCAGCCATGAAGCAGTCAGCTTAGATTCTGAAGGGCTGGTGAAGTTCTTCAGACTGGAAAATTCAGACTTCCTAGTTTAAACGGAATGCAACTTAACAGGCAGAAGTTCGAGCGACGAACGCCCCGCCTCCTCCCACTGCACGTGCCTGGACAACAACAACTACAGCAAGCAGCAACAATGTAAGTACAAAATAAAATGTTTATCAAAATTAGTAACACAATACAAATTTGGCAGAAAAAAAGAAAACAAGTTAAAAACACACAACTAAGTAACTTTCTTTGACCTGTCTTTTCCCTCCAAGCAGAATAAAATATCTCCCACTGTGGCGAACACCTTTAGCCCCTCTTTCCACAACATTAGTGCTCCGTCTCGTGAGCCAGTGAGTGTGTTTACACGTACGCGATAAAGTAATGATGGCAGAAAAATCACAGTCCTGCAATAATTTTCCCCAAAACTTTTATCAGCACTCGGAATAATTTGGTCCATAAAGCTAACGTGGCAAAAACCAGCTTCCATTCATTAGCATGTACACTACCAGTCAAAGGGTTTTGGACAGATTCGCATGTTACTCGCTTAATATTTACTAAAAATACACACATTCTTTGCCAATAAATTTACAGTATGTTGAACATTTTAGTAACTTTATTAGACAGACAACAGTCATTAGTCATTTTTTTTATTCATTACTACTGACCTATAAAAGCTTATAACACCGGTCAACACTGAAATTGTTACTGACTTAAAAAGGTCCTAATCTGTAGTATCTTGGTGTGCTGAACACGAATACGACCACGAAAAATTTAAATTTACTATGTTTCACCGTGTAAATTGATCCAGTAGGACTGTAACAACATCCTTAATAAGCCTAGAATGATCACATCGCATAATGCGCACATCATCCAGAGTTTATTGCATCATTTTCTGACGCAATGCAGTACTTCCGATGCAATCAAGATATTGCAACAATGGAACAAAGATACCAAGGAAAACTGTCCACTACCACGCTGGCTGACTACTGCTGGACACCCAGAGATGCTCCTGAACAGCTGTACAAGAGACACGCACAGAAATCTATGAAGCAGTCTACGACTTGATTTTTTTTCAGGTATTAACCGCAGACCTACATTTCATGCATACATTTCGTGATGTAAACAATATCACTGCACAACAAGGTTCTTGCTTCTTGAACACTGTTGGGTGTTCCTTATAGATTTCTGGCTGCTGATCACGAAAATCGCATCCAAATTTGCCAATCATGTACCGTTTCATTGAAATCTTCAATTTTATCATGTTATATTTGTGTCCAAAAATATTTGTTTCCGTAAGAGACCTATCAACAATGTTTTGTGCAGTCTGTGCATGTCCAGGCATGGAATCAGGCCGGGTTGGAAGCTGTTCCGTGGAAGTTTACTGCCTGGGCATGTAGGAGCAAGCTTGACGCCTCAGCAGGCTATAAAAGTGGCTTGCATACACCGATGCTGCTCATTACGTTAATATAGACCTGATAGTGTGCATGTATTGTTTCAGAATATAACATTGCCTCAGTAGCAATGTATCAAATAAGCTAGAAGCTACAGACCAGGTCTATTAAACTAGCGGCCGGTGGGCCGGATACAGCCCGCAAGACTGCCAGTAAATCACAGTGTGTGATATAATAAAATTATGGGTTTTGGATCATGATTGGCTGGGAGTCCCCCGCTACTTTCGCCAAGATTGGTTATCTGCAATGTTATATACAATTAGCCAATCTGAGCACAGAAGTTGCCACACTATTAGCCAATCGCAGCCGAAAGAAGCGGCATTTGTCAGAAAATGGGTGTTAAAAAAGCAGAGCAGAGCGTAAATAGACTGGCAGTAACGGAAGATGGAGGAGAACCGTTAGGCTGCCGAAATCAGGTGAGAGCATTAAAAAGGTCTGTTTATCCTCTGAAGAACCTGATATTTAGAAATAATGGTGTCTGTGCTTTAACCAGAGACGAGAAGAGAATCCAGTCACACACACAGCGAGGCGAAAACCTTTGTAGTTTTAGCTCGGTGACGTATCTACTCTAACGACTTTAACGGTCAGAGTTCTCGTTTAGAACCGGACGCCGTTAAAAGTTATTTTTGACGGTTAAAGCGGCACTGACATAAGTCCATAAACAAAAAAGACAAAGACAAGTCTAAGCCAGCTGCAACACCCACTTCATAGGAGGGGGAGGGGCTGATGGGCCCTATATGTGTTAAATGTAGCAAAATATAAATATGGACGTTGGTTAAAAAGCTCCTTATGTGAAAGTATTAAAGTTAAAGAAAATGGATATGTGTCTTTCGTTCATACTAATATAATATCTATTGTCATCAAGAGTAATTTTTTAGCCATTAGTTGACAAATATTCTGTGTGACCCACAAACCCCCAGTGATTTTCATATTCGGCCCAATTGCTATAGAAGTTGAATAGCCCTGCTCTATAGAATGAATGGGCATAAATTTCAACAGAAACTCCAAAATCTTGTGGAAGACCTTCCAAGAAGAGCTGTTATTCTAAGAAGCTGTTATAGCTGCCAGGCGGGACCAACTCCATATTAAAGTCTATGTATTTGAATGCAATCTCATTAGTGTCCCTGCTGGTGTAATGGTCAGGCATCCTAATACTTTTGTCCATATAGGGTATAACTAATGGAACAAAACTGAGCTATTTCTTTGTTTCTTTCAAGTGGTAAATTTCACTTTTCTTTCAGGGTTTCTTTCTCTGTTGCCAGTTTGTTTCTCTGCTGGGAATGGTGTACGTCTGCATTCTTGTTGGAATTTGTTTTTGAAAAAATTCCATGCATCACAGAAAATGAACTAAAATGAAAACGATAGCACATAACTTTATCTGATTTACTTTCTGTGTTCGCTAGAGCAGTGAACACACAACTCTGAGTAATCAATGTTTAGTGTTAATCTTTGTGTCTTTTAAATGTTTATTTGTGGCAGTGATGCTTTACTTCTACATTTTTTTCATTCCAGCTTGTTTGCAAGCCTTAAAAAACTAAATAGTGCATTTGTATTCACTCCACCTCAGTACTAAATTGTTAAAGAAGAAGCAGTCTATTAGCTTGTATTACATAAACTAGGCCTGACACCTCACTTCAGTTTAGCTCTGATGTAGTGGCAGCAAGCAAAATAAATCCACTTTTGTGTATGAAAGGTCAACATGTGGGAATGATTGCACCACACAGGATGATTGTCTACGTTTTCACCAAATTTAGACATATAACAGTCTCTCAGTCTCACACACACAAGAAGATCCCTCTTGCAGCAGGCCACAATTATTGGAACCGCTAATCTCCCTGGTTTAACAGGTCGGGACACTGGGAGCTAGTGAAAGAATCAGTGCTTCTTGCATGCCAGATGATAATTTCCTGGTGGTGTGAGGTTTCAGTCTGATGACAGCAGGGACAACGGTCATTGGTTCTTATCAAATTCAAGCTGACACTTGGAGGGACCTCCCATACTAGGTTTCGTTTCTGGGACCTTGTGTAAATTTCAGCTAGAGAGCATCACCAAGCCAACATTGGTCTTCAGTCTGATAAGAGCTGTCAAGTTCTGCATTTCTCTCCCCACGTCTTCCTCATGACTTGTGCTTTGTGGCATCATACAACCACAGCTTATCTGGATGCTGGTCTTTTCATCGTACAATATATGGACAAAAGTATTGGGACACCATTACACTTTATTATGGAGTTGGTCCCCATGTTACAGCTATAACAGCTTCCACTTTTCTTGGAAGGCTTTCCACCAGATTTTGGAGTGTTTCTGTGGGAATTTGTGCCCATTCATTGTGTAGAGTATTAATAATGTCCAGCCATGTCATTATGGAGCTTGCTTTGTGCACTGGGGTGGTGGTGGCCTAGTGGGTAGGATACTTACCTCTGGAACAATCAATCGATCAATCAAGAATACATTATTCATCCCGATGGAAATTGTTTGAGCCCCTCCGACCATACATATACAGAAACATCACATTGGGGGGATAGACAGGTCAGTCGGGAGGTAGCCGAAAAAATAAGGAAATGTAGAATACATGAGGAGAGAGAGGAGAGAAAAAACAGCCCTTCCCAGACTGTCCCACAAGTAGGGCAGTGTGAGAGCAGAAAAAAAACACCTCAGCAGCAAGCACATAAACACATGATTATTAAGACATAACTCGCAACAGGGGAGAGGGGATGTGGAGGTCATGGGTTCGAATCCTACCTTCAGCAAACCACCACTGGGTTTCTGAGCAAGACCCTTAACCCCAAGTTGCTTCAGGGAGACTGTCCCCTGTAGTTAGGGAATGGAAGTCGCTTTGGATTAAAGCGTCTGCTAAATGCCGTAAATGTAAATGTAAAATGCACTGGGACACAGTCAGTATAGAAAAGGTTCTTCCCCAACTGTGTCCACAGAGTTGGAAGCATCAAGCAGTGCGTGTTTGCACATATGCATGTACTGTAACTGATGTCTCATACTATACTCAGGTCCATTTTGAGCCCTATTTGTCTGTCCTAACAAATGCATAAGGTGTGCCAGGTTCATGAAGATCTTTCACCATAAGTCTTTCCAAATTATCCGATAAAGTTTGTTGTGTAAACTCCAATCTTCACTCCCCTGGGGTACTTACAGTACAGACTTAGCATTCATGCCACTCATATCAAACATCATCATGCGTATAAGATCATGTAACCTGTGACACCCAAGCAGAACAGTAAGCAGTAAGCCGAGCTGAATGAGTGGATGAACATTTAGTAGGTTTTAGCCACAGATGCTACACCTTCAGATGAACTAAAGCAAACACTGAAGCTACTCTGTTCATGCAGAGCAGAACTCGTTGCCTTGTAACTGGGAACTTTTAGTAAACTTAAATTGAAATGATTC
>JBBJLS010071532.1:0-11039 GCA_037577275.1 Bryconaethiops microstoma
GATTTGAAATCAGCATGAAAAACACTACAAAACCCACATAAACTCATCTCTGATGATTTTGACCTGTTGACCTGTGTAATTAGACACAGCCTGGGAGAATCAGTGTTTCTGCTGGTAATATTTGTCCATGACTGCACACTACGCCAAAATCTTTGAAATGAAAAAAAAAATAAATAAAAAATAAAGCGCTACCTATGCCCTATCCATTTCTGGTAAAACAAAACGAAAGTACATGCAACAGTCAACAAAACAAGCTCAGGCCCCTTCGATAAATAAAATGGTCGCAACCGTTGACAAAGTGAAACTATGCTTAACCTCACAACAAATTAAAAATGCCCCACTACACCACCCTACCCCCTAACCAACACCCCTGCCATGCCAACCTTTTGATCCAGCAATAACAATGCAGTTCTGTATCATCAACTATTTGCCTTACGGCAGTATGTATTAAATGTCAGAGTAAAAGTTTTTTCATAAGGAAAAAGCTTGTCCAGGTCACTAAGGTTCTGAGATCTGGTCACTTTTTTCGGCCCCTTTCACAGAGAACCGGCTATAAGCTGGAAAAATCCACATGACATTGGAATGCTCTAGTTAGCACACAGAGCACATGCTGGTGGGAGACCTCACATAGCTTTTGTGTATGTTGCGAGAATGGAGTTACAATCAGGTGATCAGGTGGAAAAAAAATGCATCAGTGCTGGGAATCAGCACTGCTGCAAACTGCACCTCTCTTACTCTAAAACAACCGGTTGACTCTCAGTGAGGTCAGATTTGAAGTATCCTGTTACATAATTAAGTTGTTAAATCATCAAACTTTGAAGAAATAAAAATCTGCATCAAAATGAAGTCCTGGTTTGAGGTATGAGGAAATGTCTCCTGAAGCTTCAGTTGTCTTTTTTTTTTTTTTTTATCAAACCAAACCATCAGTCTCTCAGCAACTGTCGAGAGGTTGGACAAGCTTTACAGGATGTTAGCAGAAATCCCACTCAAAAACAGGTACATTTAGAATGCTACTGATACAATGGTGTACTCATACCTTGCTCTATCTATTCTCAACATGAGACATAATACTGCAGACATAAGGAGAAGCAATGGCTGTTTTGGATAGTCAGTAAAATGGCTATATTTGTTTCATAGATATCACAACCTCTGGTTCCTATCACCACCACAGTAAAGATCCAATACATTTCTCTACAATGAACATCAGTCCAGATCTACACATCAAGTTATAACTCAATGGCTGAATTATATAGATAGCTTGAAAAGAAACATCACTGGAATTCCATTGCATTGTTTTAACAATACTTAGGATGTAATAAAGCCTAAATCTTAAGAGCTTTGTATTTTGTACGTGTCAATCTCCTTAGCTGATCTCAGGTTGCATTCCTGGTTTTGAGGGTAAAAAACAGCACCATTAATAGCCCTCATCATGCTCATAGCGTGTGCCTTAACCCACGGCGCAGACAGCTGAAGAAAACGCAAGAGCTCTTTCAATTAATCAGCAACTCACTGGCATGAGAAACACATTAGCCCACTGCCAACATCAACAAATTAGCCTGCTGATACAACTGCAGCTTCATCCGGAAGACAGTGCTGCTGCACATTAGGAATGTTCAAGGAGCGCTTAGCGGCTACTACAGCTACCACTTCGCTCAGAACCGGCTCTACACAAACACAGATAAGCTGACCTGAGAGGCCACGGGGGAAAATAGCCAAAGGCATTGTGTAATCCAAAAAGCCACTAGACCAGTATGAAAGGCCAACACTTCACACCGTTCTAGCCCCATTCAGCACTGACAGAAACATGCGAATCAGAAACTCCCTCATGAGGCGACGCCCTACGGGTCGAGTCATAACTAAAGCATTGAGCGGCTGCTCTATAGGCAACGACGACTCGTGGATGTTTTTAGAGCGATGAAATTACACCAGAAGCAGGATAAAAGCAGAGATAGGCGAACAGAGCTAGAGTTTATGGGCTAAATTGTAATTTTGTGTAATTTTCTTGCATTTCTGTTACTTTGCATATACGCACGTTACACAGTGTTTTTGTAAAACCCATCTACTGTCGTTATGGCAACCCAGGCAATTCAGCCCACACTAATTGATATTTTTCCACTGAACGGCAGAACTCCGTGTTCCGTGTGTGTGTGAGAAAGAGAGACCACTGAACATGCTGGATGAGAAAGCAGAAAAATATACAGGGTCAAGAGTCAGGGACATAAGGTGAAATAAGAGAACATAACACACACACACACACACACAAAAGACACACAGAGACACACGCTTCTGTGAGCCATGAAGACACTGATAGATTAAAAAACACATTTCTGGGAAATAATGAGCGAATGATAAGACAATCTGCACTGATCTGCGCTTACAGCCAAAACAACCACACCTCTCGTCCATGTCTCTACCATACATATGATGGCAGTGGTTGATTTATCTGTATGTTTTGAACAATGTAACAACCTCAAAATGCAGTAAAGAGAACAACATGTACAACTGAAAAATGCTCGGTCCTCAGTCTTCCTGTGTGTAGTTTCATCTGTTAGGTAAGATGACACTCTGCTCTGATGAAATACTGCTTTCTGAAAATGCTTAAGATTCTAAATACTAACATTTAGATTTAAGATAAGATAAACCTTTATTAGTCCCACAAGCGGGAAATTTGCACTGTCACGGCAGAAAGTGGACAGAAAAAAGGTAAGAGCAGCAAAAATTAAGAAAACAATAGAAAAGAATAAAATACTACACCAACAGGACAGTATAAAAAGTACACTATACAATCTAGAAAAATAAAATATGAACATGTGTCTTGTAAGATACATACACACACACACACACACACACACACACACACACACACACACACACATGTAAACTATATGTAAACTTAGCTAAGTATGTATGTATGTACACAATGAGTATATGTATGTATATGTATACAGAGTGGATATATAAATAAATATAAGAATACTGTGGATATATACACATAATTTTACTATTTTCTTTTAAATTCAGATTAATTTATTGAATTATATCAGTGTCTCCATTTGACTGTGTGGTGTAAAGCAACTTTGGTGTAAGCTTAGGTCTAGTCTGGCCTCACTACTTAAAAATAACAAATAACCCGCAGTTTATGGTAAAAACCTGTGGTGTGCCAAACACGTTTGACTGGTAGTGTATGTGGTTTTGAATATAAACATAATCAAAATATTCATAAGATGACTAGCAAAACCTACGCTTTATTTCATATTCTGTTACACCCAGCCTATCCTCAGAAACACTTTCTTTCGTTTTAACTTGGCGCTTCATACACTTCAACATGTACGGCTGAGGCTCATGTATTCTAGAGTAGGCTCTCGTCTGCTGTTCCAGAGTAGCAAAATCTGATGAGGGGAAAATTACTACTATGACTGTCTATTTTCATCTCTATATGTGGAAGACCTTTTTTAGAGGGCTGGGATCCCACCTATTTCATGATTTATGAATATTAAGATCATATTCATAATGTCTTGCTGCTGCGAACATGCCTTTACAAGGTGTCACATATGATGTTATGAATTTTTGTATGTTCAGTATTGGCTGCTGGAGAACATCTTTAAACTGTTATACAGTAAAAGATTAGACCTGAAAGGGTATTTTTTTTGCCATGAGATCTTTACCAACAATCTATTTTTAGTGATATCCTTTTCTGTTTATTTCTTTCTCAAGTTGAACTGACAAGGTAAATATTCTGAAATGAGCATCCATTCCAATCAGAATCAGAGTCAGAAAACCTCCTCCCAGAGGAAACTGCACAGACACAGAGATAAAAATGATATAAAACATAATGTCAAAGAAAAATACTCAGTAGAAAAGACTATGCAATATACACAAAAAGTAGGATGTAAATACTATGGATGTATAACTTACTGACATGTGTATCCATTAGAAATAAAATAGAAACTATTTCACAAGTCAACCATGCTAACACGAAAGGTAAAAAACATCAAAATGCAAATTCTACAAGGCATGGATGCTATTAAAAGGAACAGGAGTTTCATTTGTGTTGTATACAAATTTGCACGTATATCCTACCGAGGGTAAAGAAATGCAGCCACGCTTTTGAACAAATTATCCCTTTGTTATGCAAAGTGAAGTAAGTGATTTGACTATTTACCCATTTGGAACAAGAACGTCTGTACAGCTTGTTTATAATGAGTGAAAACTGCGTGGCTGTACGGTTCTGCAGCGCGAGCTCTGCAGGTGTGAGTGGAAAACGCACGCAAGCTGTCGCGGTGTCACTGCCGCATCATGCAGAGGCAGCAGGCCTTGCATTACAGAGGCAGTCCTGCAACCACTATCATGAATGCACTACCACCATTATCTTGAATGGATTTGGACATTTTTAGGTATAAGATCACATCTATTCTGCCCTTACAACTGAAGAATGACTATGTCAGTACATAGCTAACAGGATAACAGGCTCCATCAAAAATATTCACAGGCAGACTTTAAATTTAGATATTTACAGAACACATCATGACAACTATGTTACTTGTGTGCCTGCCTTTTACCAGCTTCACACGTCTGTGTTTAAGCACGAATCGCCATTAAATATGGTTGCTGGTGGCTGGTGCGGATGGTGCTGCATATCCCTGAGGAGCTAACAGAAATTAGCATTATGCAAGCGGTTAATCTGACAATAAAAAAAAAAAAAAGTATAACAATAAATAGGTTTCTGCGTTATCATTGCTATGTAACGGCACACATCGTTTTATAAATGTACATTACCAGTCAAAATGTTTGGCATACACTGAGATTTTCTACTTTTGCATGTTACTCTTTTAGTATTTACTACAAATACATTCAATATTCTTGGCTAACAAATACATTTACAGTATATTCAATATATTATGGATCACCAAACAGTATTCTAAATTTTGAATTCCAAATATTGGAAGAGAATACTAGAATGTTCTACCATACCAAAATGAAAAAGCCCTTAATTGTTCAATGATACATTTTACAGCAAGGTCTCAGGCCAGCGGAGCAATTTCAAGTGAAGGATGGCCTCTTTTTGCTCAAAATGTAGAATAAATAAACAGAACTACTATAAAAAAAGCATCAAAAGTCCACACAAACTGAGCTGTGCCATTTAACTTGCTGGAGCAGATGTTTGGGAACACGGAGTTCTGCCCAGACAAGAGCTGCAGGCCGCAGGACTGAAGATGTCCTCTCCAAGACTTCAAAGCTGGACAGTAATAATTTGCTGCTGAAGTCTGCCTCCCTCAACATAACTGACTGACAGCAAGTATTCCATTAAGTTCATTTTAAATACAGAGGCTGTGTAGTTGCTCATTCTATCCAAAAAGTGCAATTTTCATCCGAATCTTTAAAAAGCACAGATGAGCGGTCCTGTCAAATAAAATCTTCTGAAAATTGACTTTCCTGTATAATACTTCAGATAAGTATCAAAATAAATAACTTCTCCGATAAGAAACTTTTTTTTTTCTCCATCAAAACAGGCTGTAGACTGTAGCTGCAACGTGGACAGATGGACTAGGGGACGTTTTACCCAAAGAATTGACTAGGGGACGTTTTACCCAACAAACAGAGTTAATATGCAAACTATGGGCCACAACTGCAGCTCTAAATACTCCCTAAATCATTCTAATACACTGGTTGTATTACACGGCCCTTCAAGGCCTTCCAAAAACCAACTCTGATGTGTGATTAGTGAAAAAGCCCTGTTTGTGCTCACTATTAAATGTGGTGCTAAAGCGTTATCCTTATCTTGGACTGCTCATTGGGTCTCTTTCCTGGTCATTCTAGAAGCATTACCGCCAGCGCTGGAATGCTGGCCTTTAACGGGGCCGTCAGTCGACTTTCTATTCTACAAACCTGTGGAAACAAACAGAGCTGACCAAGAAAAGTATTAACTCGATCAAAAACAGATGGGTTGTTACTGAATCACTAACTCCTGCAAGCACCCAAACCCACGTTCAAACACAATCAAGTGATTTACTGCTACACCTTCAAACAGGGGTTTCAAGTAATTATTACTAATCAAGTAAATATATGTTCTCAGTGAATCTCAATAATGCTTGGTGAATGACAACAGGTTATTCATGGGAAGTTATAAAGCCGTGTCCATCACTGTGATCGTTCTCCACAGTGGAAAATATAGATTTTTTGAGCCTCACTGAAAGAGAGGAAACCCACACTTCATGTATATGAAGCAAAATTACTATTATTACTACTACTACTACTACTGCTACTACTATTACTGCTATTATTATTACTGTAACTACAACTATTACTTCTATTACTACTGCTACGATTACTATTACTACAACTATCGCTGCTATTATTACTACTACTACTATTACTATTACTACCACCATTACTACTAATATTATTGCTACAACCTTTATTATTATTATTATTATTATTATTATTATTAATACTACTTGTTGCATTCCAAATGTTGTATTACAAACAGAAGACCAGAGTTGACCAAGCAAATTATTAACTTGATCAAAAACATATAGGCTGCTACTGAACTGAATTTGAAACAAACATTCAAATGCATCAAGTGATTTACTGGGCACCAAGTGCCTCTAAGCAGCCACAGCAATCACAACATAATGACAGCAGAGGTTTCACTGTCTAGACAAGGCTATACAGGATAGTGTCTCTTTGGGTTTGAATGAATGAATGAATGCAATTAAAATAGACAGAGAGAGAGAGAGCAAGATAGAGAGCAAGAGAGAGAGAGAACCAGCCTAACAGGTTATGTCTTTACAAAGAGATGATATCAAGCCCTATTCTGACACTACTGGCAGTATAAAGTTTAATGCTCCAAGGTATACTATTGAGAGCTAAATAAACTGGGTTTAATTCAGTCACTACAAAACCACATGAAAAATCTCTTATTTATTTCACAGCTTTGAGACACGAGTAGTGCTGGCAAGACACTCCACGTCATACGGAGAGAAAAATAAACAGCAGTTCAGCAATCAGACAGCAATGTTATTATAACAGTAATGACCTGTTAATAATGGTTTGGGGTAATACTGGTTTGGCACTGGACGGAGTACGGTTCTCTATGGAACGAAATAAAAAGCCATTTGTGTTTTTATTTTACTAACGAAATTTAATTACAAATTGTAAATATGTAACATTTAACAGAAGCAAAATGTGAGGAAACATTACAGTTAAAATTAAACACCAGTACAATTATAAACTACTGAAGAACAAAAAAGATCCGCAGTACACTACACATACGCTTATTCATCTGAATTTTTAAATACCCATCAAATATACATGCATAATATTTTCTGGCACATTTTTCAAAAGACTAAGAGCTACAGGAGAGAAATATTTTCCATCAACCAGAAGTGGACATTGTCAAGAATAAGATTAGCCACTGGTATTTTTTTAACATAGTTTATTAAACACTGATTCAAATGTATTCTAAGCCCAGCAGAAATGTTAATCTGTCTTTATTTATGTATTTGTTTGTTTTAGAAACTGGGAACATATAACTCAGAAGAACAAAATGAGTAAGCTTACCATTTTATTTATTTATTTATTTAAATAATTATCACAGGCCAAAAATGAAGGATATTCAATTATTCTCGTGTTGTGATAAGACACTGTGTGTGGCAGTGTGGGGGTATTTTCTCATTTTTGTACTGGGCTAATGACTGTTATTTAACACCACCCTTGTCCACTGCTGACGGTCTAAGGCCATCATTAGTAATGACAAATAATTAGTTGTGACTAATGACAACAAAAGTAAAACAAAGTTTTAAGCCAGGTTAGACCACAGTGTTCTTCAATGAAACCAGTCGTGCATGTGTGTACAGCCTGATTTGATTTACGATGCATCAAAATACATATAAAACCCTTTTTTTAAATTATTTTAAATAGTGGAATTAGTTGCTGTAGACAAAAAATGAAACGTTTGTGTAAATGTAGCCACTTTACTGAGTTTAGCTTGGCCCAGTTAGCTCAGAGAAGCAGCTGTCTGATAGTGTGGGAGGTGAGACCGCTTGTGTTTGTGTGTGTGTGTGTGTGTGTGTGTGTGAGAAAGTGTTTGTGTTGTGGTTTGGCTGCCAAGCTGTTAGTTCCGAATGCCATTACCTCACTAGTATTTGTTTTATTCCGCCCCCATGCACATTTGTTTTTATGCAATGTTAGGTCATGCCGTTACACACATGCCTCATATACATTACAAAATCAATGAAATTGATTATTAAATCAGGTAAATTTATGTTCTCAATGAATCTCAATAAAGCTTGGTGAGTGCAATTTGAAAGATCAACAGGGTATTCATGGAAAGTTATAAAGCCGCGTCTATCACTGTGAACGTTCTCCACAGTGGAGAGAATAGATTTTTTTTAGCCTCACTTAAAGAGAGGAAACCCACACTTCATGTATATGAAGCAAAATTACTACTACTATTACTAGTATTACTATTACTATTACTACTACCACCATTACTACTACTTACTATTACTATCATTATTACCACTGCTACTACCACCATTACTACTAATACTACAATTACTACTAATACACATTTAATTGCTCACTATTACTACTGCTGCTATTATTACTACTACTACTACTACTACTACTACTACTATTATTACTTAAACTATTACTACTACGGCTACTATTACTACTAATACTACAATTGCTCACTATTACTGCTGCTTCTACTATTACTGCTGCTTCTACTATTACTGCTGCTTCTACTATTACTGCTGCTTCTACTACTACCAAATGTATTACAAATAGGAGACAAAATGATACAAGATGATATGTAAGAAGAGAATGTCAGTGCAGAACATGATCAGACTGTCGGTAAGAACAGTCCACCTAGAACTACACAGTTGGAGGTTACAGTAGACTTGCAGTGCAGAAGCCCCCATCAGTGCCTGGTCCGTGCCAGCTGCTCGATCCGTTCTGCACATTCAACAGATTGTTTGCTCGGAAATACATCGTATTCCTGCCCAATTTGTAACTTTTTATAGTTTTATGCTCAAATCAAACATGCAAAGGAACAGATCAGGCAATGTCAAAAAGAGGTTAAATAAGCTGACTTTTAAATGGATCAGGAGGCCAACACGGATCAGGCACTGACAAAGACACTATAAGGGTTCATTACAAAGACAGTTAACCATCTGAGAGTCAAGTCAGGTAGGATTTTATTGTCATTTCAACCATATACCACATCCACAATGAAACAAAAAGTTTCATTGTGTGAAATATAGCGCAACATAAAACAAGAAAGGATACAAAAAGTGCAGACAAGACAATATAAAGCACAAAAAAGCATAAGGGATTTAAAAAAGCAAGCGTATATAATACAATATTGAAGGACAGAACAGAGTACAATACAACAAGCAGACAGTGTACTTTGTAGTAAGTTTAAGTGAATACAGTGCATACAGATTATGTATTCTAGCAACAGAGTAAAAATTCCCAAACCAAGATGGTGAGGCGTCCATGTGAGGGTCCACGATGAGAACACCAATCAACACAGTGGTCTTGGAGGCCCAGAGCCAGACCAGCAAGCTTCCGATAGTGTGATGGGTAGTAATTGAGGCAGTATACCGAAGACAACCTGTGCACAGGGATGACTGTGATGACTTTGAAGCGCATGAGAATGACAGCACTGATCAAAAAGATGTTGAAGATGTCTGTGGGAATATCCATTAGCTGGTCTTAGTTTCATCTGAGCGCTCAGCCCGGAATGTTGTCTGGTCTGGCAATGTCTGTGTAAACCAGAAACAGCATGTTCACCCATCTCGTTGCAAAGTCAACATATTGGTGAAATTGAGAGACTTGAAATAGAGTTTTGATGCTCACTGAAAGACAGTGTCTTGAACTGAGCGACATTTCCGCAAAAACAAAAATACAGCTCTAAACTCACAGCAAGTAGTCCATTGTTTTCAGATGTAGTCGTGCTCATTCTCCAGGGAGCAGACGCTGGACAGCAGGATGCATCGGAGTGTCGTCTGCCTACGGTTAGTTTTTACCCCTGCTCACTTGGCAAACTTCTGTTTCCTCACGCACCTCTTATAATGCCGATGCCCCCATTCAGCAACATCAGGTCGTGCATACTTCTGTAGACCAGCTTCCCAAAGCAGACTGAGATCCCGTACCTTCTCCAGCAGCGATGTTAGTTACTGGTTGATTTCCTGGTCATAGTAGAGTCTGACAGTGATACACATAAGCAGCAGTTGTTTCATTACTCACATATCAAAATGTAATGTGAAAACTTTGCTACAAATACAGTTTGCACAACAATGTCAAACCCAGAGCAGCTACCGCATGTTAATGCATCATCATCTTTCAGAGTCCAGGATTCAGGCCTGTATTATTCTCTGTTCAGAGATGTAAAAGCCACAGGCACTGTTTTAATGACGTGTAAAAATGCGTTATGGTCACATGAGTCACCCTTTAACTTATTTTCAATCAGTGGGTGAGTGCATGTGTAACACCAAGAGAATGATACAGGGCCAAAGTCCACTAGTCCCTTTAAATGGGTCATTCCAAATCAATATATTCTGACTGAAACATCAAATGGAACCAAATGGAAGTAGCTTCTTCCATGGTGATAATGCCCACACCCATAGGAAACAAGTGGTCACTGAATAGTTTGTTGAGTAAGAAAAATATAGGTTTGACCTTCACAGTCCCAATATTACAAACCAGGCAAACACTAGAAAAAGCTTTTGCACTGATGTGTTAGACAGCACTCTTCACGACAATCATCAAAAGGCCAACTGAGGGACTATCCTTTGGAAGACTGCTGTTCCAGTACATTTCCAGACACTTGTAAAATACTGCCCAGCTAAACAGCTTGTAAATATGATTTCCTCAGAAGAGAGCAAGTGAGCATGCTAAGACAGAGGGAGAGAGGGAGAGAAAGAGAGAGAGAGAGAGAGAGAGAGAGAGAGAGAGAGAGAGAGAGAGAGAGAGAGAGAAAAAGAGCGAGAGAGAGAAAGAGAGCGCGCGCGAGAGAGAGACAGAGAGAG
>JBBJLS010071533.1:0-11038 GCA_037577275.1 Bryconaethiops microstoma
AGTAGTCCAGTTTGGAGATGACCAGAGACTGGACGAGAATCTGTGTAGCTTTCGTGGTGAGAAAGGGTCGGATTCTTTTGATGTTGTAGAGAAGGTATCTGTATCTTCTAGAGATTTGGTCGACCTGTGGCAAGAAAGACAGATCGTCATCTGAAGCCGCGATCAAATAATGGAGCGTACACAGAGGTCAGATGAATGTATCTGTGACATTGCATTCCAGTGTCGTGTGCTATGTCTGAGGTGGAAGCTGCAAGTGACGGAACATGAAATAGTGCAGGCTATGCTTTGCATCTGCAATCCACATATTGGCAGCCTTTTGAGCTGCACAGTGAGCACCATGGGTCACTCAAAAGGCTGGTGATTTGTGGATTGCAGTTTTTAAGGTCACACTCAACCTTAAAAAAATACAACCTGTGCTAACAGTTGCTCTCATTCCTGGGGTATGTGATATTTCTTCTCAGAAATATTTCTTCGATCACGGTCTGATTCTTTGCACACTCTGAAAAAGAAAGGATTTCCTTGGATCTGAACTACTGAGTGCCAGGCAGCCTTTGATGACCTGAAGGCAGCCCTTCAGAATGGTCCTGTCTTAAAACTATTTTAGCAGTGATGTTGGGCTAGGTGCGGTACTTACCCAAGAGCAGGCAAGGTGAGCATGTGGTTGCCTATGCCTTCAATTTGCTTCATGGGGCCGAGAGAAGGTATTCAGAAAAGGAATGTCCTGGTCTGTGGTGTGGGCTGTGGAGAAACGGTGAATATACCTAAAATGGAAACCTTTCACAATCGTAACTGACCATGCAGCCAACCCAATCCAATCCAACCTCCTGCCTTATCAGAAGGGTACTGCAGTTGCAGGCCTTTGAGTCTGAGCTTGTTGTACACCAAGGCAGTGACTGGGAGGAATTGGATAGGGCGCAGAAAGCCGAAAAAGCTCCTGTGGTCATCACCACATATGTATAGAGTCCATTATTGTGTAATCAATCAGTTTCTTTATTGTAAAACCCTTAAATGATGGATGCATGTTAGGGATGGATGCATGTTAGGGATGGATCTGAATCGCCCATTTCCCCGGTCCTCTTCACTATTTCAGCACCTCCTAGTCATAGCTGACTACTGCAGCAAATGTGTTAAGATGTTTCCTCTTAAATCCAATATACTAACCAAGGAAATATTTACTCAGGGGAGTACTCCAGCTTACGTGATCTCTGATCGTGGACTGCAATTAACCTTCCAGCTACTCAGTCTGCCAACAATGGGACGTCACACAGTAACCCCTGCATGCCACCCACAAACCAACATCACTGAAAGGACAAACCAGACATTAAAGTTCATGATACCTGCTTATGCACAATCATAAGTAATGGGATCAGTGGATATTGGAATTCAACACAGCCTGGCAAGAGAGCACCGGCTACACTCCAGCTGAAGTGGCTCTGGGCAGAAAACTGAAACCAAAGAAATATTCACACGGTGAATTCATCATGCCCGACTGTCCAGCTTATGCGATGATGGATAGACAAGAATCACTGTTCCAGGCCGTTCAATGTGACGTGGAGCGGCAGGTGAACTCCAAACACCAAGCAGTCACCTACCAAGAAGGTGACTTTGTGTGGGTCCATGCTTTCCCTCAGTCTTGGGCAGAGGACTCACACCTGGCCAAATTCACACCGAAAGGGAAAGGATCGGCAAAAGTATGAAATGCTCTCAATATTGTTCGGGTTGAGTTGTTGCATCTGACTGGACGATTTACAGTTCATGTAGCTAACCTAAAGCCAATTTTACATGGTAGTCATGGTAGCCTTTTTCTGAAGGGGGAGTGTAACAGCCTCAGGCCTTTAGAGTTCTATCAAAAGGGGGCACTATGGGGACCTACTGGCCATTTTTTAATGAAAAAAAAAGGTAGCCAAAGCTATGGCGGGAAGGCTGAATGACTGATGGAAAGCTGTTCTTGAGTTGGCATGCAAGTGGGTTGTATTGTGTTTTTGAATAGTTTTTGTACAGGAAACCTACAGAGTTTCTTCATGCTCGAAGCTGCATTCCTAGGACAATTTTTTTCCTGTTTTTGCTACACGGATTATGGACTGAGCTGGACTCAAGTACAATTAACTAAGACAAAAGTCAGACAGTTAAGAACTGTGCAACCATGTATGTGTGGGTGTGTGTGTGTGTGTATATGAGAAACAAAAGCTAGCTAATGTTGTTAACAAATAAAAGCATTTGTAGACAATATTTTTACTTACTTTTATTAATGTAGTACTGAATATTTCAATGTAGTGGGTTGCTAGCTGGTTTCTGAGGCATTCCAGTGTATCAATCCAAAACATCTAATGTCATCACTTATTTTGCATGACTGTTTCCGTACTAATACATTTTAGAACATTGTGACCTGTCTCTACTAACTGCATCACCAAAAAGGAATTGAGGTACTTATCTTTTTCTCACATATGCTCCAACTGTTTGTCCTTTAGCATATGTATAGTACACAGTGAAACAAAATAACGTTCCCCCAGAACACCAGAACAATAGTGAAAAATAATCAAAACAGGTACACCTAAGGGTACACAAGCATGGACACACAGGACTACACAGAGTGCAAGGGTATTTAAACTTAAAACTGTACTTCTAACCTTTCTTCCTTAATGGGAGTTCATGGATGAAAGGGCAATGCAAGGTCTGCCACATAGATCAATTATTATTATTTTGAACTTTATCATTATAGAATTTATCTAGAGTATATCTAGAACCTGTATATTAAACAACTTAAACACATATACTGGAAAGCAAAATCTACTGGACTTGGAATCATTTCAACATTTTTAACACAATATCTACAATCAAAGGTAATTTTGAACCTGAAAATATATTCATCGTTTCACCCCTGTGTACATATGATCACAGTGACAATCACAATGAACACATTCAGGGACTCATTATTTTTGCTGTATCAGAACACCACTGTATCATTTAAAATGGTTTATTATTCCAGGACTAGTTCCAATTTTAAATGCTTAAACTTAATTTTAAAACCATTTTAAAACTGATCAATGAAAGATTAAACCATGAACAAACTATTTACCAATTACCAAAAGTCATTTCTCCTGATTTGTTACTAGCACTGGCATCATAGCATCTGTTTTCCATGGGACTGCTGCATTACAGTCTCTCCACATTCTCTGAAAATTCACTTTATTATTTAATAAGTGGTTAAAGAGACCATAGATAGTTACCTTGTTCAAGAACCCAGGCTCTCAAGATAATACAGATGGGATTATAATCAAAGTCTTGGTCTGTTACATCACCTCCCTATCACAGTCTACAATGTCTGTTTCTTATTTGTAGGACTGCTCTGTCTTTTCTCTTACTTTGTCAGTTTTTTCTTCTTCTCCTCATAAGAAAGTGGGAGGTGCAGAAAAATATGTGGCAGTGCTCCAGGTTTCTGTGAGTGTGTTCTGTTTCAGACTTGAAGCCTGTGCCATTTCTTCTTTGGGGAGAACGCAGCTGGGTGCCCTGACGAATGTATGTGTTTGTCACGCTTGAGTGTCTCACACTGGTTCCTCAGTATCCAGTCTAATCACCCCAAACTTGGGTTCACTTATATACTTCAGCTCACCAAGAGGAAATACTTGAAAGATAATGACCTAGAGGACAAAGAGTTATTTTGCAGACTTTAAAAATTTCTGTGGAATACAGCACCTTTTGCTTAAGGTAAGTAAAGATGGGCTACCTTTTTTAACAGACAATGTCATTTGAATGTAGAAACAAACACAAGAACTTAGAAGCTAAGGGCATGGCTTAGAATGTTGCATGCAGCACCGGTCAAAATAGACAAAAAAATATCTTAACGTGCAGAATAATATGTGGTTTATATGGTTTACTTGTTGCACACAGAATGCAATTATCATTGCCCCATAATTATAGTTTTGTTGTATGCTATTATAGTACATTCCAGAAAAAAGTATTTTAAACTATGAGAGAATCTCAAGAAAACCTGAAGGAGAAAGACTCAGTTTTTCGGTGCAGCATATGGCTATGAAGAGAAACGATAACGGCTAGATTATGCACTTATGGTACTATATATTAGAATAAAGGAAATTAATGGGGATTTATCTTCAACAACAGGATTTGTCTTGAAATATAAAAAGTTCAGTGATAGTCAACTCTGGTGTACTTGTATAACTTCTCAAAAAAAAGAAGCAAACAACTGGTTTTGTAATGAGCTGCATTTTGCTTTACACCCTGTATGGCAATTTAATCACGCCCTCTGAGCAGTAAAGAGAAGACCACGCTACATGAGACATTTTTTCCATAGTCTCAGCCAGAAGGTCAAAGAAACCTTGGGAGAGTTAGAACAGGCAAGTCAAGCAGAACCAGATGTTTGTGGCTGAAGCTGCTCCAAACACAGTAACTGGTGCAATTACATTTTAAACTTATTAAGCACATAAGTTGTACTGTGATGCTCCAAAATTTGTTATTTAAAAGAATATATCTGTTCTCACCATTTGAAATGTCACCATTGCGATACATTTTTCAAGAGTTTGTCAGTTATGTTTTCAGATAAGCAAGTGAAATTAATAATCTCATAAAGGGACTTAACTTTGACTCTATTACTTTTTATTTGAGGTGAATAAGCATCTGAAATAAGATAAATGACTCACTAAATCCCACCAGAGGGCAGTGGGGAGTACCAGAGCACAAATGCACATGAGGTATGGAGTCTTAAAGCTCAGACATATGGTCTTTTAAATTCCTGCTTTCCCTAATGGGAAAAAGTTTCTTGGCAATGGAAAAATGTAGATGATTAAATGACAAATCATTGAATCACATACATTATCATTCAGTACATCCGAACGTCAATTTTATTCTTGCTATTTTGATGTTTTATTGTCAATATCTTTTTTGATCTATTTTCTATATTGTGTATATTGGATTTCAGAAATCACAAAATCCTATTCTTTGTAAGTTTATACTTCAGGTCAATCATTAATAATTGGTAATTAAGAAAATGATGATTAAGAAAATGAAAACAGAACCATTAAGATTCTGTGTACTCGAGGGAATGCTGAGTAATATATGTATATTTAAAAGATGCTTAGTATGAATGTCCCAAAAAATGAAAATCTGAAGCTATCTCTTTGGTACTATAAAATACCAGCTTTTCTTCATTACTCTGGGCTTTTTTTATAGGATAGGAACAAAAACATGGAAATGTGATGCAGAATATGGACAAGAAGTACTAATATGATGACAGTGGTGACAGTGTTACAGCATTGTTTTTTACCCCTCACGGATCAACATATTACAGTAATAACTCGAAAGTTGTTAGTGGCCTACTGGTGGCCACAGAGCCCTAAGCAGTTATTTATATCACTCATAGAAGATGGTGCAGTTCAAATATTATAACAATGAAAAATATAAAAGAACATGGTTATCATTTTCCAACTATTTCAATAATTGTTTTAAAATGCCTTTGTCAACTTGGACTAGTCATTTCCTTTTAAAAAAAAAACCCAGGGCGCATCTTAAAGGTTCTTTAAAATATTACATCAAGTGTAGTTAAATGGAATAAGTGTTTGGAGAGGGATGAACTGCACTAAAAAGAATAATGATGTAGACTAGCTTTTAATTTGCTTTGTCAAATGTAGAGAACAGCATGTAAAAGGTGTACTTCTGTATCTTCATGACACCAGTATTTGTCACAGTAGGATTGCCAGTTACATGGTTCTGACCTCAGGAGGACCTGTTTTTGATCTCCATTGTCTTGTGCTGGTTGGCACTGCCTACCTGATGTTTAAACACATGTAGTTCTAACAGCATTAGATTTGTTGAAGTACATGCCTAGCCAGGACTAACCATGTGATTGTGCTTCTTTCTTAACCTTGCTACACTGTGTAAGAACAGAGATCTGTGCATGAAAAAAAGGAAGTTTGATATTAGATGTCTTTTGAGCATCAAAGGCATAGTTTGAATGTATCAGTTACTTCTGTTCTTGGTAAAGCAATTCAGTATCTTACAGCAATAGACCTGAAAATATAAGACACCAAGATTGTATTCAACAGCAGATATTGAATACAAATGCAGAGATATTGAAGTGATGTAATGATGCCCAGCTTTATTAATGTAATTACACTGTTATGCTACATTACAACTGTGAATGGTTTTGTTGAGAGGGAGATTGATAGTTCAAAATGTTTGTTTAAATACAGTAAACCTCCACTTTTACGCGGATCAGCAGTCGCGGTATCAGTCCAAAGCAGATTTTTTCTGACAACCGATCTAATCATTTTTCACTGAAACCCCCGCACTAACTCAGAAAGTACACACTACCTCCGCATTTTTTTGCATTTGTGATGTCTGGGCCTGTTCCACCACACCCCCTCGTCGTCATGCTGGGTTGCTAAGCACCGCACCCAAACATAATCCAGCACAAGGACGAGGGGGCATGGCGGACGAGACCAGGATGTCACATCTTTTTTCGTGGCACTCATTTTTCATGCATTTTAGTGCTAAATTATTAAGAAAAATAAAATTTACTTATTTTGTAACAAATATTACCCCTCTGAGGTCGAAGCTACCCCCTAGAGGAGTTTTTGATTTTTCCAAAACAATCATCTAAAGCTCCACGAGTTTTTGTCCTAGAAACATAACACCACTAGAAACCTTGAAGACTCTAGTTTTCAAATATCTATGTTTTAAAATAAAATATATCGATGGCGCTTTGTAAATAGGATAAAAAGGCTTGTGATTTTCTGTCCCGCAGCCATGCTCTCAGCTATTCAGATATAAGATATCAATCTGAATACCTGAATAGCAGTGGTGTGATTGGCAGTGGCGTGACACGCCCTATTTCACCGCTATAAACAAACGCACATGCTTGTTTCAAGCACTGGAAAACTAGCTTTGGAGAGTGAGTCAGAGATGTCTGATTCCTCCAGTGACGACAGCGAGGATGATCAGAGGCACTTTGAGCTTCTCTTGAGTAAGTAGCCTAATATCTGTTTCACTAGCTGCTGTTGGTGCTTTTTCGGTTAGCTTATGAAGCTATATCTGGTCTTTTGATGGCCAGATGATCATATGGCTAAAATCCATGTGATGAATAGCGTTTTTGTGATGTTGATACTTATTTCTTCCATGTTACCATGTGTAGCAGGGTCTATGTTGTACCAGCAATAACTGCATGTGACTAATGAAAGTCTTGAACTCTAAGTATTTTAAAAAGATTTAGAAGATTTAGTTACCACAAAAGCTTTGGGAACAGGGCCAGGCAGACAATGATAAGCCAATGACACATTTCCATTGACAGGGGGAGGGGGAAGTTACAAGTGTGAAACATCCATCTAGTGAATATGCATGTGAAAGAGCAGAGAAAAAGTGGGTAGTCTTACTTTATTACAATATGAATTAAAACTACATAACATTTCTGAATGCTCTTCTTACCTTTTTGTAGCCAAAACATATGTTTACAAGGTTCAAACTTCAAAATTCTTGCTCAGACATTTAGGTTGTGTTTTTTTTTTAACTTTCTTTGAAGACTGAAAATAGTTTGTCATGTCATGTTTACACAATATTAAATAAAAAAATTAAAAAAACTAATTTCATTACATTCACTTTAATCAGATATTGTTGCTGAGGCTTTCCAGAATCTAACCATATGTGTCACCTTTGGCATAGATGTTTGTAGTAAGATTAAATACTTAAAATGTAAAAGGTATAGCAAACTGCCTCAAAGTGCCAGAAAGGCCTCGGACCTCAGAGGGTTGACGTAAATTCAGCTACATTTCTATATAAAAAATAACTATAAATGTTTTGTTAATGATGAGAGAACAAAAAGAAAGCACGTCTTGGGATGGTGAAATACCGCTTTACTCAGAGGCAGGAGGTTTGAAAGTAGCCAATGCGAGAATGTTATTTATTTCTCCTTGCTGCTGATTAGCTGCTGCCCTGTGACGCATCACTCGCTGTACTCAGAGGCGGGAGGTTTGAAAGTAGCCAATCCCAAAACATTATTTATTTCTCCTTGCTGCTGCCCTGTGACACATGTGTAGCAGCTGCAGTCCAGAATTTCCCCCATGGAGCATCTCGAGTGATATCCTGTTTTTCGTTTTGTTCTTCTTAAAGCCCTGCATTTTTGTTACTGTAAATTAAATGAATTTATTACTGTATTTACCCTGCTTATACCAAAGTAAACGACAGCGCACACCAAAGAAAACGGACGTGCATGAATTACAGCACAGTCTATACAGGGGTAATATCGTTATTTACATTCTAGCACTGCAGGAGTTCAGTGTAAACTGTACAGTGCGAATACAGGTTTACCTTTACATTTTCTTTAAGGGTAAGGAGTTTACAATGACATTCAATTGTTTTGGGAGCATATTTGGGGGCATATTTAGGGTTTACACTATAAAAATGGGCATTTTAGGCATTTTTACCACATCACAACAACATAGTTTTTCATTATATGTGGGTGCTCTTGGAACATAACGGGATTACTGTTTACTTTTTAGTAATTACTGTTACTGAAGGTAAGAATGTTTTACATATTGCATACCATTTAAGGGCATGCTCAATGTTAATATCCTTAACACTATTGGGTCAGATGGTATAAGTAATGAATCTTCCCCAGAGTGGTAATAAAACTTGCACCACTGTTTTGATTGGCCACAATACAATAATATATTTCACAGGAAATTTCATTAGTTTAAAAATGCAGCTTAAAATATTTCTTACCTTTTGATTGGATGAACTTAGGATGAGATAATAGCTAGCATACTGTGACTATTGTCACATCCCGCCATGCACAGGGAGTGAGGCGAGGCGCAAACGCAGGTTCTCATTGATGGAATTTTATTTACAAAAACACACAGACTCTACAGAAAACAAAAAGGCACAATGGCCTAACAAAGCACACTTAACAGCAGACACATAAGGAGCAGGAAACGTGAGTGCATTTGTGAGGGTTGACTAACACTGAACACAAAACTCTTGGAATGTAAGTACTAAATACACAAAGACAGAAACCAATTACATAACATAATCATTTAACTAAAACACAGGACAGCTGACAGTGACTCAAGACACAATTATGCACCCGTTTCAAAACAAGAGTCCCCTAAAAATCCCTCTACAAGCCACTGGCTGAGACATGGCAACTATATACCAGAGTCATGTGAAAAATCTTTTTTAACCAGTAAGAAATTATACGTTAAAGAATTCTGTGATAAAACACCTTAGAATAATAATATCCTTGGCAAAATATTGTATAAATTTTCTTTATTATTCAACATTTTAAATTTTTTTGCCATTTAATTCAGTTGCTTTTGTGCGATTAGTGATTAGTGAGCTGAATGTTAAATACTGCATTTGTAGCCAAATCATAATGTCATCACTAATTATAATTTTAGAACACCTCTGCTATGAGAGAAAAAAATCTCATCCTAGTAAATGTAAAGCACATGGATCTGACAATATAGCACATTCAGTTAAATCAAGCAGACTGAAGATTCTATTCGAGGGGCAGATATTTAAATGCTAATATCAAGTAAATCACTAGGTGAAAGCACGCTGAGTCGCAGCAGCCTCTCTGAAATCCAACATTTTGTGCAATAGTGTAGTTGTAGTGGGCTTTCACACAATATTTTTGCAGACATGCACACTGTGTACTGTGCTTATGAAATGACAAACAACTGCTTGAATATGTCTATGTGAACAAACGGTACTGTAGTTCTGTGATTATAAGAGGACACATTTGCATGCCAGATGCCAAACTCTTGTCAGCCTTGTTATGGTCTTTTTACCTGCTCTGTGAGTTTTTATAACTATAGTGTACATCCATCCAAAGGCAAATGCTGCTTCTGTGATATAGTACGTAAACTGCAGTCTGTTTCACCAGAAGCACCGATTTTATATTGGGTCATTTTAACTATATTTCTCTTAAAAATACACTTACATTTTTATCAGCATGTCTCCTGTCCAACTAGATTTTAAGATTTTTGTTACTGGTCAGTAAAGGACACCTATAAATCACTGCAGATCATAGCTGTGTACACACAACTTTGTTCCCCATATATGAAACAGTACTGAAGAGAGAGAAAACTTCAGACTACAGACAACAAAGACTGGACAGAATAATCTGTGTTCTGCTTGCAAGAATGCTATGACTGCATAGATTTGGATATGTTTAAACAGGCTTGTGGTGTTGATTTGGACAAACTGGCAGATGTAATATGTTTGTATGTTGCTTTTTGTAGGATCATGACAATTCTATGCAAGCGAAGTAAATTCTATTGTAATAACAAATCATGGGTGACTAAATCTGTTAAGAGTGGTATACAGAAAAACAAATACATTTTTAGACAAAGAACAGCCTGTGAACTGCAGAAAGCTAATAGGGAGCTGAAAATAGAAATATTAAAAGCAAAACAGAATTATAAAGAAGAACTAGAATGTAATTCCACAAGAAAATGTGAAGTGTGATTGTGTAGTTGCTATGGTAACTATGTTTGTTTCTAGGTGGTTGATATGGTGTTGCTAGATGAGCATTAATGGTATCATTTACATTCTTGTGCTTCTAACTTTAACTTTTTAACATTCAGTGAGGGGTCTTTTAGTGAGGGAACTTTTTAGAGGCTGACATCTGAGTTTCATTGGTGATCTCACTCTCAAATTAACGCTTTTTAGTCTAATTAAGGCTTGAAACTAAATACATTTTTCACCCATAATGCACGAACATAAACAGAGAGCATGCAGTGTGTGCAGATAGTGTGGAAACAAACAGCTTCTGAGAATCAGGGAAAAATCTCCATTCAGCACAAAACTTGGTGGTTAAGTTAACCACACTACCACATTTTACTATTCTTCATAAACATTTTTCACAGTGAAGATATGGCCTCAAATCAGTTATAAACCACAACAGACACATGTTTTTCTTTTTATAACTGACCTGTGCTTTAGTGTCTTAGGGTTTTTCACATATAGTCCTCTTTAAAGGAACCGAACTCAGTCCTCTAGAAGTGGTCCAAAAAGTGGACCAACAGAAAGG
>JBBJLS010071534.1:0-11037 GCA_037577275.1 Bryconaethiops microstoma
ATGATTCCAGATGATCAGGCGGTGATCAGTATACTGGTGGTGCTGAATGCTGAGTGGTTGGAACTCTTTTATCTAGAACTCCTTGTATCTTTAGACACTTTGCAGTCTGTCGCAGTAAAAAAAAAAAAAATTCTTTGCTTTAATCACCTCACATTCCTTTTTTCAAATATAAAGGTGTGTGTGTGTGTGTGTGTGTGTGTGTGTGTGTGTGTGTGAGATTTATGTTGATGTGCCTTTCCTGTGCCGTTTAGGAGAGTGACTACATGTCTCTAGGACTGTCCTCACACGGGTCCTGGTGGAAGGAGAACGGACCGGGCTGTGAGAACATGGACCTTCCAGCAGCGAAGTGGCAGAGTGACGACAGTCCTGCTCTGATCTCCACTCTGGGCTGCGTGCTGGAGTACCAGTACATCGAGGTTCTGCACAGCGCTCTGCAGCTGCTCATTTCTGTGAGTACAGAAGTCCAGGGTCTGCAGGTGACACTGCTGCTCTCTCTCTCTCTCTCACACACACACACACACACACACACACACACACAGCAGAGGCGTGACCACGGGGGGGCTGGGGTAGGCACTGCCCCCCCAGAGACAAGCCGTGCCCACCCTGTGAAATGCTCTGTCTGTCCAATGAGTGCTCTGCAGGGAAAAAACATTTGGATTTAAAAACTGAGCTGCTTTCCAATTGGCCCGTTTGAGTGGGGGGCGTGTCCGTGAGTGCCTCCTCCACTAGACGGCTCTAGACGGCACCGAGCTGCTGCTCACACAGTTCACGTCGCCACGCTTTCTGCAGCACGCTTTGAACCTGTTGAGCGGATTCTTTAATTTAAAAAAGCACATAAGTTCCATTCTTCTTTTATTTTCTGCTTGGTAACACCAAAAGCTGCGTAGGTGGCTTATTAAAAAGCAGATGTCTTCAACATGTGTCGCTCCGCAAGCTGCTGCTCCACGGCTGAGCCCGGCACCGCTGCTCCCAACACGGCGCACCGCATTCTCACTCCACTCGGAACAACACAGTGCAATACTGTCGACCCCAGAAATTTGTGGCGGTTACGTTCCAAGAGCATCCGTGAATTGTGAAAATGTGGTAAAAATGCCTGTAAATGCGTAGTTTTTTAGTCTAAACCCTAAATATGCCCCCGAATATGCTCCCAAAACACTTTAATTTCATTTTAAACTCAGCATAATACAGTTCCATTGGCTCTGCTAAATTTATTGAACAATAGCTTATGATTTCTGCCACAATTTGTACTTTTCTAAGTTATATAAAAAAAGGGGATGCATGGATAGATATTTTTTGCCCCCCCCAGATAAGCCAAATGCCCACCCACACATGCTGTTCTGGTCACACCTCTGGAACACAGACACACAGGCTGTAACTTGTGTAACTCATACATGAATGGTTTTGTCTCACAGCTGCTGGGGTTCGTGTTCGGCTGCTACGTGGTCAACGTCTACAATGAGGACGAGGACTCTTGTAAGTGAATGAAGTTAAGCAACCTGTTTATAGAAACACCTGGACAGCTGTTAATCATCACTGTTTTTAATATATTCCAGGTCATATTGCAATGGAAAAAAACATAAAAATCTCCATACTGTACAGTTCTAGTGTGTCTGGTGTAGAGTATATTACTGTTTTACATGGTGGCTATAAAATGCATTTCCCTCCTGTTTTGAAGTATTTCCATTGAAGTGTATGACAGGAAGTCAGTATTTTTAAAGGGTTTCAATTGTGTTTAAATGCTTTTCGTTGTGATTAATTGTCATGAAAGCTGTGGTTTGTCTCAGACACGTACACAACAGCGTCCTTGTTAATCTGATATCAGAGTTACAGGGACGAAACATTCTAATTGTTTATATTAAGCCATTGATAGTCTGGCTGCTAGAGGGGGTTGCAGTAAGAGGCTATAGAACTAAAGGCTAAACTGAGAAATACAAAGAAAAGCTAAAGACCAGGTTGGAGAAAGTGTTCTGAGAGTGTTCAGTGTGGTCTGGTGTGTGATTTTCTCTTCTTATTTCAGATCTGTATAAGTGAGGAGTGTCTGGTAGACTTGGAAAGCGCGAGGAAGAGAAGAACGGGGAAGAAAGGATGGAGCTGTTTCTCAGAACCACTCTACAGAACAGTAACCGTTCTGGTGAACCGCCTGATTAACGGCTCGCGTTTGTGTTGAAGACCCATTGTTGCACTTCATTCTGGCAATAATGCTTGCATATATTCTAGACTCCCTCCAGACGCCTGTGCTTCCCGTGTACCGTTGTAGGTCCCAGAGCAGCTTCTAGTGTACGTTTGATTTGTGTCAAATGAATGTGTGTGATGCACTTCTTAACTCTTATAGACCCTGTTAACACCTGGTTACTTCATGTGTCTTGAATCTGGATTGTAGCCACAAATGCATGCAGGTGTGAACGCGACACATTTAAACCAGATTTAAATCCAATCACTGAAACGACTTCAGGAGGTGCTGAGACACATTCGAGACACATTCAGCATCCAAAACCCCCTTCCAGTGCTGTCACAGCGCCCCCTGCTGTTGTGATTAGGGAAAAGTGCGCCCCCTCTGGACCTTTACCGCTTATTGCAGCATCGCTGCTCTTTCAGTTCTACTCCTGACATGAGTTTCTCCACTGAGTTTAATTGTAATTCCTTCTCCACTGTGGACGAGCCACTTGGCTAAAATAAAGCTCCAGTTTAGTTAAACTTCTTCGCCTCGTCGTTTTTCACCATCTCAGTAAAACACACTCGGACAGGGATTAAGGCTAGTCCTGGATTACGTAGTGCTGTGAATAGTGATTTTCCATTGAAAAGGAAAGGGTAGTCCAAGACTAGGCTTAATCCCTGTCTGGGAAACCGACCCACTGTGCTTTAGTACGTGATTGTGTTGACGCAGGACACCATTATTCTAAACAGCCTCTTCTTGTAAACTCTGGCTGGGTCACTGCAAAACGGCTTTTCTTTCGAACAGTACAGACAAATGCTGGTTTGCATAGTATTTGGGTTTGACTAACTGGAGACGCATTTGAGGACTGAGTATAAACACATGTAGACTAAAATCTGATCCAGAAACAATCCAGATACAGAACACACGAAATGACCAGGTGTAGAGTAACGGGGTCTTACTCTTATATTGAATCTCTTTGGTCAGTTTTTCCAGTGCTGGTCCTGAAGGACCTCTGCCCTGCTTTAACACGCCCACACCAACACAGAACTAACTTACGAAGGCTCTTAAGATAAACACTGAGAATAAGAATAAGTGTTCTTCGTCGTAATTCTTAAATAAAACTTGAGAGGTTCTCAAAGATCTTATGAAATGTCAATTATGTTCTTTACATTTGATTTAAAAAATCATTTTTTTCATATGTAGGCTGTAGCTTATTTGTCATGTGACGTTTCGTGTTCCATATTAGGGCTTAACATGATTTTCTTCTCAGTTCACAGTCAACAGCAAGGCCATGTTTTCTTCACGCAGACTCGTGTACAACATACAGCCCTTATTTTCAGCAATTAAATGTACGAACCTAGCAAAGAGGTCGTAAGTTTAAGGAAAAACTGAGGGTGTAATAGTTTCCAGAATACCATTTTTTCTTAGAATTATTCTTAAGAGAAAAATAAAGGGGAAAAATCGAGACGTCTTACTAAGATTTTTGAAGAATAACAGTTTCTCTGAAGAATGAAGTCGTCATTTAGGAAAATGTTCTCTCTTTTGTGTTGCGACCAGGAAAAGCACTAAGACAGATTCCTTCAGGACCAGGATTGACAAACACTGTCTGATGTCACAAAGTCTCATTGTAAAAGGATTATATATTTTTGGGGAAATTGTGAATATTATCTTTGTGTTTGTTTTGTCCACATGTGGATTTAAAGATGAAGGACTTCTTTTTTTTATTAACATTTACAGAAAGTGTAGAAATAAAACTCTAGTGCACATTTCAAAGGGGGTGTTGTATGTAGTCACAGTTTCACATATTTTATTATATTTGTTACTATACTATATATTGTTACTTCACAAATGTCTCGTGTCACAGAATCTGTCGGCAAACAAATGTTCTGGATTTAGTGCTGTCTTTTTAACACTATTAACACGTATAAACACACCCGTTTTGAAAAAGTGGTCCAACTGCAGGTTTTGTTCAGACGTGCTGCTCAAATCAGATTTGTTTAGCCATATCAGATCTGAGAAAGACGGAACTGTAATCATACTAATCTCATAGATTAAAGGTCATAAACATGCCAAGATGCAAAATTTAATGCAATGTGAACTGTGCGTGTGTGTGTGCGTGCGTGTGTGTGTGTGTGTGTGTGTGTGTGTGTGTGTTTGGAGACCCCTAGTGGCCACAGTCTGAATGCTCAGGTTCCAATTGTCTCAGAAGGTCTGGTTTAGTAATGTCCATCTTTAATTTCACTATTTAGACAATTCAGCATTTAATTTTACAGCAAATGTCTCTACAAGCAACGTTCGTAGCCGTTAATGTGAAAGTGTGATTGCTGTGTATCATTTGAACTTGCCAGTCGTTATTGTGTGTAGTTTTCGGTCTGTGATGTGAATTATATGCATTAAATTGGTCTAATTTGGTATTTTAAACCTCTGTGCAGCTGTGATTTTGATCATCATCTGTACTCCAATCACATTCCATGCAGGTGTGTGTTCTTCATACACACTTCAAATCTGATGGGTGGGCTTTAATAGTGATATGGCTTGGTAATTGATGACTGATGTGGCATTTAATACAGAAACTGCTTCCCTTTTTTTAAACCCTGCTTCTCTCCCACACACACGATGGCCGCAAGGACTCTGAAGAAATGAAACAGCGGGCGCTCTACGAGGAAGATAACTCTCCCGGGGGTTCATTATCTTTTACATCCTCTTCCTGGCTTTACATGGCCTGTTAAAGTGGCACGCTTTGGAAAAAGTGCTCGGCTCGGCAGCTTTCAGAGCGCCGGCAGCGGATAAACTCATATTAAACCAGCGTCCCTCTGTACACACAGGCTGTGCTGAATTATATTCAGTACGTTAGTCTGAATAACTTCTGAACCTGCTGTACAGTAGAATTCCAAAAATATCCTCGTTTAAAAACTCCTCGTTATGGGAAGTTGCATATACAGTCCTGTGCAAAAGTCTTGGGCACCTGTGAAAGTATCAGTATCAGTATCGAGCGTTTCTTGTGGAAGCTCAGTATTATACTTTCCACCAGAAACCTGGTTTGACTCGGTCAGTTCTTTTCATCCATAGCTGGGGGTCTTAGCCCCCTTGGTGGTCCTGATACTAAATAAAAATCTCTGTTTCCAGAGCAGAATCAGAGTTTCAGTACTTGTGTAGGGTGGTAAAGACTCATTTTCTGCTGATTGTTCTTGTGCTGCGTCTGATCCTCTTTCTCCCTGAAGTAATAAAGTACACGTCCTTTATAGAGAAACACTTTAATACACTATTTTCTTCTCATTTTAGTTGATCTGTTTCTGTAATAGCCAGTGATGGACAAATGGTTGGAAAAGGGAGGTGGAAGGGATGGATGGATGGATGGATTGACGGGGACGGATGCATGGATAAATAGATGGAAAGAGGATGGATGGAAAAGGAAGGGATCCATGAATGGAAAGGGTATGAAAAGGGATGGATGAATGGATGTATAAATGGATGGATGGAAAAAGGTGAGAAAATGGGATGGATGGATGGATGGATGGAAAAGGGAAAGATGAATGGATGGATGGAAAAAGGGGTTGGAAATGGGATGGATGGATGGATGGATGGATGGAAAAGGGATAGATGGATGAATGGATGGATGGAAAAAGGGGTTGGAAATGGGATGAATGGATGGATGCATGGATGGATGGAAAAAGGTGAGAAAATGGGATGGATGGATGGATGGATGGAAAAGGAAAAGATGAATGGATGGATGGAAAAAGGGGTTGGAAATGGGATGGATGGATGGATGGAGGGGTGGGTGGATGGATGTATGCATGGATGGATGGAAAAAGGGGTTGGAAATGGGGTGGATGGATGGATGGACGGATGGACGGATGGACATAAAAGTAAAATGTCCTAGAAAATCTTGCCGTCCTGGAGAATTATTTTATCATTCTTGAATTCTGCTTGAAGCTGAGAGTGATGATCTGTATGTAACACACGTCTGACACCGATCCACTAACACCAAACCACAACACGGCTTGAAATATCACTCATTTCAAAACATGTTTTCATAATTTCCCCACCCCCTATACGTGCATGCCTTTGTGTGTGTGTGTGTGTGTGTGTGTGTGTGTGTGTGTGTGTGTGTGTGTGTGTGTGTGTGTGTGTGTGTGTGTGTGTGATGGCCAGCTCATCAAAATTATTTACTGTTACTTATGTCACCATTTACAGGAACACGTCTCACTTCCTACTGATAAACGAAACAGACCCAGTTCATGCGTTTATATATTATAATATATTAGATTTTATATAAGAAGCAGCGAATTTGAAGGAAGTATTAATTGGCCTCCTCCTTTCCACCACCCTACTAAATAATAAGCTTAATTAATAATAAATTTCATTTACACAGCGCCTTTCTCAAACCCAAGGGTGAAAATTAGACGACATGTTCTACACAACAACAAGACTAGACACACAGAGACTCGACACAAAGAGAAAAGGTGTGACTTACTTCTACCTCCCATAGAGGATTTTACCAACACGTTGGTGTGAACTGAAGAGATAAAAAAATAAACATTTTCAAAAATAGAAAATATTTTCCAAGAGGGTACACAAAATACAGTCAATTAGAAAAAAACTTTTTATGTCCTTAGTGCTGTTGTTTTGCGAATGCTGTATAATAGGGCTGTCAACACTCAATCCTCGATATACGGTTTAGAATTCAATACTCTGAACAGTTTGAATGAAGCAAAGTAAAGGCTACTTGTTTAATGGAGTGGGACTGGAGCTGCGAGCCCGGAGGAGTGAGTGTGACCTATCGTGGCACGGGGGCCTAGTCTTTAGTGGACCTCACGTAAAAGCTGTACATCCATGACACACCCTCACATTTCTATTTACCTCCATTTTATTCAGAAAACATGATTTCATTAGAGTAGAGCTGCACGATATGGACAAAGAATCATTATCGTGATTCTTTTCAATATATTAAGAGGCCCTCACTTTTCTGGAATTAAAAAGGTTTGATGTCTGTGAATATTTTTTTCTAATACAATTTCAAAACACTGGGCAGCCAATCAGGAAAGAGATCATTTACATATATCAAAAACACAGATGATGGTGATGAATGAATTGTGATGAATGATGACACATTACAGGAAAACAATAAGAAAAAAAAGTAAAAATAGAAGAAAAATTTGGAATATAGACCCTTTAAAAACACGTCGGCCAATCAATAGTTAAAGATTGGCCAAAATAATTCAACTTTTGTTGGATAACAATGAGAACCCCCAGTAACTCACCTGGAGCTGCGACTGGTCACCCTGTGAGAAACACTGTGACTGGTTAGAGGCTCATTTGCAAATTGTAGCCTTTTGCCATATCAGTATTGCAGAGACCGATATTGCGATAAATAATATATAGACAATATTTTGTGCAGCCCTACATTTAAGTAAATATGCATTTTATCACAGTCACAGCAATGGTTCTTGTGAATCTATGCAACTTTCTTATCACAGCCAGTGCAGTGGCAGAAAACTGAATATGACATTATTGCAGTGCAGTTCAGTCTAAGTGTTTAGGTTAATGTCAGATGTGTGTGGAGTGAATTTGAGAGCATAACAATAATGAGTAAACTAGTCAATTACAATTAAATCAATTGAGGGGGGGCGGGGATTAAATTGTTTGTAGCTGTTCTCAATAATGCATGAAATATCACTTTATTCCATGCACTGTTATTATATATTATAGTGTAGTAAGCATAAAGATAGATAGACAGATAGATCGATAGATCGATCACGAGACATCACACAAGGATTCTATAATAACCCTAATAAACCTCATATAGGACTCGGATCTTAAATCGCATGTACAAAAAAACCCCTCAGTTATTATAATACAAAGTCTCTGTTTTGCTCCTCGTGTCTGAGTTTTAAACTCTTCCCTCCGCGTGGCTCCAGTCTCCGTGACGTCAGCGGGCCGTGCTCAGGTCCCGGATGGAGCTGGGGGAAGTGAGCTGGGCTGCAGGGTGAAGAACCGGACAGAGCTCTCTCCGAGCACCGAACCGGGCCAGAATCCGAACCGCAGGACTTCACAGGAACCGCAAGGACCGTGCAAACACCCGCCCGGCACGCGGCGCTGCCTTTCGGCCTCGGGATCGGGAGAATCTACGCGTGGAGGAAGCAAAGGATCGAGAGACAGAAAGAGAGAGAGAGAGGAGACCCGCACAGCAGCCCTGATAGAGGGAAACACACGGGCTTTCTGGAGACTCCTGACTGAACCGGACACTTTCACCAGACTCTCGGTCCATCACAGGGGGCTCTGTTGATGAACTATGTCTACCACCAGTATTGATCCTCAGGTAGGCCCTCCTGTCCGCTCCGTGCTCCGGGGAGAGGCGCGTGGCTGTCCGCCCGGTTAACCCGGCTCCGAGGCCTCGTCTCCGCGGCTGCGAGAAACGGAGCCCCGTGGGTCCTCCAGGCTACCTTTAGCCATCAGCTACAGCCCATCTCAGAACCATTGTATTTCCTCACTATTGCTTGAAAATGAATAAACAACAATTATTTGCTTCTAAACTAGTTACAAAAAGACGCCCCGTTTAATCGCCACAACTTCCATTTCCAGACAACTTAGCCAGCTAGCCCGGCTCCAGCTAAATGGCTTATATAAGAGAGCGTCGTTTTTCCATTTCTGAACGGTCAAATTGGCCCTTCAACTTCTTAAATGGCTCTAATTTGTTCTCGTCTGGAAATAAAGTGTTTATTTAGCCATTTCCCAGCTTTATTTTGGGCTGTTTTCGTACAAGAGGCGACAGGGCCGCCGCGTCGTCAGGGAAACGGGGGGCTTTTCAGTGTTTTGGTGTTTTTAACGTAAATAAACTCACAAGGCACGTCTATGATGCTGGGAAAGAGTGTAAAGTTAATCAAATGTATGTTTTTCTTTCTCTGTCTGCTGTGAAATCTGCTTCAAACGGGATATGAAGACGTCAAAAGGACAAGATGCTAAAGGTAAGCTAATGAAGCTAACAGCTCGTGTTGTCCAGGCTCGCGCCAGGCAGGAGAAGAGAGAGAGATGTTGTCAGGCCAGGAGAGGAGCGTGAAGGAGGGAAAAGATGGCTTTTAAAGAAAAGCAACGTTCTGTTCAGTCGAAAACGACGTGTTTCTTGTTTGGTCGTGGCCTAACGGGAATTTCCGAGCTCTGTCCAGTGTTGTGAAACTGCATCTCCTGCCTCGAAAGCTGCATCTTAACAGCTCTCGTGTGTGCATGCATCATCTCCAGCCTGGAGAATATTACTGCACCACCTAGAGAGTGTCTTACACCGCACAGATTGTCACCATCCTTCACACACATGCTCCTGTCTCAGCCACCAGGGCTCACTCCATTCAGCAGGTTTCTATAAGCTGTCTTCTGTCACACCAGTCAGAAGGGACAGGGCTTGAGTGATTCACTAAGACATGAATGGAGTCACAAACACACGCTTAGAAAGTCAGTCACAGTGTCAGCTGACTAATTTCCAGGTAAATCATGACTTCGACTCTAAATCTCCTCTGAGAGAGCAGGAAGGCCATTTGTGGGTCAGAATGATCACTGTTTAGGCTTTGTGTTGAATCACATGTGTGTCACTCATGGTTCTGTACGAAATATGCATTTTATCACAAATCAAGAGTTCTTGTGAATCTGCAATTTCATTATCACAGCCAGTGGTGTCAGAAAGCTACACATGACATTGCGCATCAAACGGAATCTAAGGTGAATGTTTACGTTAGTGTTAGATGAGGGTAGTAGTCTCGCACGCTTCCATACAGAATATGTATTTTATCACAACAAGGGTTCTTTTGAACTTTATCTTAACTCACCTGTATCTGTGATTGGTCGCCCTGTCAAACGCTGTGATTGATTAGAGGCTTCTTTGCATGTTGCAGCCTTATGTGATTTTGCAGAGACCGATATTGTGATAACGATTAACAGACGGTTACTGTGCAGTCCTTCATTCAATTAATATCTAAAAATGTCCGTTTTATCACAATCACAATAAGGGTTATTGTGAATCTGTGCAATATTATCATGGTCAAATAATACAAACAGGGAGTCTAAGGTGTGGGTAGATGTGGGAGAACTGATTTTAAGAGCATAACAATAGTGAGTAAACTAGTAAATTACATGTCAATCAGTTTCCTAAGGGGCCCCTCGTTAAATTGTTTGTGTCTGTTTTCCTTGAAGCACAGTCATATTGGTCATGCAGTGAAATCACTTTATTCCTTACAGTGTCATTTATTATAGGTTACGTGTTATAATAAGTGTTCCAAAAAGTGCAGTAAACTTAGACAGACAGATGTATAAAGCAGGTGAGTCTAGATTTGCTTGTTTGAATCTCAGCCGTCATGTTGTTATGATGGAAGCTTTACCTCCCTTTTTAATAATTGATGCCCCACAGTCATGCATTTGCCTGTGTTTGGAGGGAAGTTCATCACTACAGGGCTCAGACTGGTGCAGCTGGTGTGTGTGTGTGTGGGGGGGGGGGGGGGGTTTGCTGCCAACTGCCTTAATCTGTACAAAAAAGGGTGATCTGTAAATCTAGCTTTGTGTGTTTGGTTTGTGACCGAGCTGTTGTTTCTGTTTTAGTGCAAAATGGCTCACTTCACCAAAAGGAAACGGTCCATGACAATGACTTTGAACCATACCTCACTGGCCAATCTAATCCGGTGAGAAAATTCAGATTTAAAAAAAATTGTGTGTGTGTGTGTGTGTGTGTGTATATATATATATATATGTATGTATATGTATCTATATGTATATTTATGTATATGTATATGTATGTATATGTATGTATGTATATATATGTGTATATATATATATATATGTATAATGTGTGTGTGTATATATATGTATATATGTGTGTGTGTGTGTGTGTGTATATATATGTG
>JBBJLS010071535.1:0-11037 GCA_037577275.1 Bryconaethiops microstoma
GACACTCTCCTCTCACAATGAGACCAGTTGGATGGTAAAACACTACTAGAAGTTCGTCAAAGGTAATTATTGCCATTCTGCATCATTTCTCTTATTCTGATGTTTTGTAATTTCCTTAAAATGATGCTTTAAAGAACTATATTTTGATTTGGAAATGAGGAGAAATATTGTCAGCAGTTCTTAAAAACTAAGGCAAAGCTGTTCAGTTGAACACTTGCACCTATAAAAGATAAAACCTGAGAAACTCAACATGGTTGCTGTAGTCTTATTTTTTTTCAGAGCTGTGTGTCACAGTGTCCATTGCCTTTCTAACGTACCTCCAGTGAAGCTCCACCTCCTAATGAATTAAACAGTAGTTATTCACTGAAGAAACTGAAATGTGTCTGAACCGCAGCAGGGAGCTCCGTGAGATGACTCGTAAATTTCATCCATGTTAATTATTCTAGCTAATCAGTTAATGACAGCAGGGGGCCACAGTGACAGAGACCCAGGTCCAGGGGTCGAGGCGCACTGAAGAGAAGAGAGGCGGATGAGGAGAGATAGCACGGCGCTGCTGGGCATTCCTGGCCTGATTGCTGTCATTAGCCTGCTGAAAAGGTCGGGCTCATTATGACACACAGACAGGTTCCACGCCGAGGGACTGTGCACTTATTTGAACTTCTTTTTTCTTTTTGTCTTTTTCCCTACACTTTATTACTTGTCAAAGCTGTGAGGCACCCTGAGAGTCACGTTCCCTGCACAGGCTCTGTCTGATCCTTCCTTAAGCCATAGTTCAGCTAAAGGTACTCTGCGCGTGCACCAACCCCCCCCCCCCTACACACACACACCCCTCCTCACCCAAGACATAGTGTCCTTAATTTGCTTCACTGGTAATGCACTGGAGGTACAACTCACGTAGAAATATGATGGCCATATATAGTCAACTCCATAATTATTGGCACCCTTTGGAGAAAGAGCTTATGAAAATGTCTGACCCTCTGCCAGCTGTCCTTCTTCACATCCTGGTGCCATCTCAACTTCAGTAAACGATACACATGCACCTGGCGTAAAAGAACACGTGATTCATCAGACCAGGCCACCCTGTTCCATTACTCCAGTTCTGATACTCACGTGTTCATTTTAGACACTTTCGGAGGTGGATATATTGTAGCCAGCCTGAACGTTTCTGCAATTTGTGCTACAGTAGCTCTTCTGTGTGTCCACGACCATGTTACTGCTTCACCATTCGTTCTTCTTTGGACCACTTTTGACACATATCTGCATTTTTTATGCATCAAACACACTAACATTAAGAACTGACTGTTCACCTGCTGAGTAATATTTCACATGAGTGTTTTTCACATACTGTATACACAGCCATGGAAACAAAAGAAGAGACCACATCATTTTTTTTTCTGGTTGTTGCTTTTGTAATGCGTGGGAGTGTGTCTGTGTAAAATGTGCATCCCACTGTTGTTTTATACACAACTGACCACACTTGATTCAAAATTCCAAACAAAAAAAAGTTTGGAGAAAATGTAAAAATAATACATTTAAATAATTTATTATACCTTGGAAATGTTAAACTACACAACAATCTTTATAATTGTAAAATAATTTATCATTATTTCACAATTGCAACAATTAACATAGTGATGTTAAGAGCAGAGTGTGTGCATGTGTGACTGCTGGAATACAGCACATAGAAAAGCTGCTCTACAAACACGACTGCACTCACAACACATATGGAGGTGTTTCTTATTTTTCACACAGCTCACACTGCACTAGTTCAGAAAAGATTAGACACCTGTGCATTTTACACACACACTGCCACAAACAGTGAACAGAAAAAGGGGACAAGTGTTTTTTTTCACTTGGCTTTATATATCCATATACGTGTGTGTGTGTGTGTGTGTAATTTCCAGACTGATCAATTACTTTACTTTCTTTACATTATCTCATCTTCTTTCTTTCCCAGGAACCATGCATATGTGGCTGTTATTGATGACACAGTGTGTGTTGTCGGTGTCGGTGATTGGTGCGAGTGTTAGGCTGTGCATGGGCGATGCTGGTTCGGACACAAAGGTCCGTGGCAGGACTGTGTCCAGCTGCCTGAAGCTGTGTCTGGCCTGGGTGGGGGCTGTAGGAGGGGCTGCGGAGGTCCCAGTCAACATGATGCTGAGCTTCAGGATCCCACAGTGCATGTACACGTGCATCACGCTAGTGTGTTGCCCTCTGCTGATCAGACAGTTTACCATATCTCTGCTGCTGCTGATCATACTCAATGCACACCTGCAGTGCCGCCTAGGTCCCAGGTGAGTTAGGGGCTCCCAGGGTGGGCCATGATCAAGTATAACTTTGACACACTGAGGTAAAAAAAAAAAAAAAAAAGCAGATTCTTTTTGTCAGTGAATATTCGTATTCAATGAGTTTCATTCTACATTTGATTAAAATTTCATTCTCGATAAAAAATTTACTAGACCTTTTTTGGACAGCAGTTTTATTAGATCTACATTCCAGATATTGTTTTGATTATTATATTATTTTCGACAATAATTTGATTTGAATATTCTTACCTTTTTATTTGAGCTCTCTTCTAGAAACTGAAGTGATCATAACTTCATTCTGATATTAATTTTATTTGAATTTTATTCTGTATATTCGTTTGTTCGTAATTGTATTCTGGATACTATCTTTATTAGAACTATATTCTAGACATTAATCTGATTATAACTCAAGTCTGACAATATTTTTTTAATAGAATGACATTGTAGTTCTCAATTTCATTAGAACATTATTCAGGTGAAGGATATTAATTTGTTCATAATTGCATTCTAGATATTGACATCTAGAATAAAATTGCAATATACTGGACAATAATTTGATTATAACTATGTCCTGAACTGTAATACTAACTTTGTTTTGACAAATTTAAGCTGTCAATTGTATGTTGTCTGTTTATATATTATGTCATACAGTGTCAAAAGAACTCATAAGCAAGTCTACTTGATATATCTATACTACAGGAGCTCTGGTGCAAAACTAAAGAAGAACACTTCTGACACCAAACAAGTCTTAGTCTTCGGGCATTTTAGCTCAGACAACCCATTTTCCATCTCCTGACTGAATTAAATCTGATTGGCTAAAATATGAATGGTCTAGACAAACAAGAAGGCCTACTCAGTCAAAGATCAGGATCGCCCAGAATATTGGAAAACTGATCCTGTATTTGTGTCTCTTCAAGGTATGCCAACCTGGTAACCCGTCAGAGGATGTTATTCCTGGTGCTTCTGAGTTGGGTCTGCTCTGTACTCACTGCCTTTGCACAGTTCATCATCTACAACTCCTTTGACACTTGGCAAGAAAACAGCACATCCGAGATGGGTTTGGAACACTTAATGCCCAACCACACCTCCCCTAAACCCCATCCCAAGCTCCCTTACCCACAAGAACACTCAGTGATCGGGAAGCATCTTCCTTATGGCGGCTTCCTCTCAAAGTTCATGGTGGAGGACTTACACAACTTCACCTACAAGGAAATACACAGCAGACACTGGGGCGTTTGTGCTCCAGACACCCTCTTGAGCCCTGCCTTCTTGGTCTATGTCTATGCCGTTGCTGTTTTCCTTGTCCCTGTGCTTATTCTGCTGGCCGTGCTCCTGGACCTCATGTGCCTGATGCCTTGGCAAGCTGCAGCAGGTCCTTTGAAAGTCCAGAAGAAAAGCTCTGGTCACTTATGTGTTCTAGTTTTGTCCTTGTCTTTCCTCATCCTCCTATGCCTACCTTTGCACATCATTCATTTCATGCACCTTTTCTGTCCAAGAGGCCAAAGACCCATGTGGGTAATTTATGCTGCCTCCATCCTATTCCAGGCCTATAGCTTGGTCCCTCCACTTCTGTTCACCCAATCTCCTGACAAAGTGGACAGTGTGGCTTCCTCTTTGGCTGTAACTCCCTTAACACCAGTAAAGACCACCTCCTCAAAGGTGGAGCCCAAGAGCCTGACTCCTTCCGAGTTCTGTCCACCTCGGCCTGCACCAAAAGGTGCAACACCTTGAGCACCTCCATGCACTTGCCAGTGCAAGCATACTTTACTGTTCAGAAGTACAGAATCACTTTCAAAATTCAGAATCAATTGTGAAACCTTTAGAATGCTCTGACTTTTTTCCAATAATCTGATCTCAATCTAATTTCACATCATTTATTCTTGTTAACAATAGATAAAGATAACCCAATAAAATACAAACAACTGCCGTTAATCATTTTGTGGTTTAAAACCACAAAAAGTTGACATGGTGGTTGAGTGGGGGTAGGAAATATTCATTCATAAATGATCATCTTTAACATTCCACTCCACGAAATGCTGAACCTGAAGAATCTGTAGTTTCATATCTATAAACTTTCCACTAGGCCTTCCTCTTCTCCTCTTCCCTGCAGCTCCATCCTCAGCATTCTCCTCTCAACATACTCAGAGTCTCTCCTCAGCATCCTTCTCCCAACACACTCAGTCTCTCCTCAGCATCCTTCTCCCAACACACTCAGAGTCTCTCCTCAGCATCCTCCTCTCAACACACTTTCCTACCCAATGCCGGTCTTAACTCCTCCCTGAACCACACCTTACAGTCCTCCATCTGGTTCACTGTCTTTACAATATAACCTCAAGATGATTTGGTTTATCCAGATTGATAGCAAATTTGTGAAAATGTAAGGAGATCAAACTGAAATTGCACTTACTAGACCTGCTGCATAGGGCAAACGAGAACATCTGGCGACATAAATCAAATCCAAGTGAAAGACCTGGGCGGGAGAAGAACTTTCTTATGACTATCAAATGACTATTGTATTTTGCCCAAAGTCATCATTTTGATGTAAACTGGGTAGTCCAAATGACACATGTACATCAGCATTAATGGCCAGTCACAAGGCTGATTATGTCTTTTCCAGTCACACAGCTTTAACAAAGTCAGGCTCCCTGCTGTCTCTGTGTGCTCAAATTGGAGAAACTTTCTGCAGAATCGCAGGAACCAGCAGGTACAGTTGAGCAGAAGAAGCAAACCTGCTCATCTGCTTTTTACTCACAGTGTTGGGTTGAGTTCAGCTTCAGACTAAGAGGGTTGGACAGAGGCATGTCAATCATGGGGGTTTATCAGAAAAGTGTCATGCAACTAATTATAGTACTAACTTTTAGTACTGTGTGCCCAGGAAGTTTCACATTCACAATGTATCCAAACATATTTGAAACATTGCCAAATTCAAAGCTCATTCCACACAATACACCATGCAAAGAAGCTGACTCATGCTTTCGCTTTTCTTCATAGAACACAGCTGTTTGAAAGAATGAAAAGATTAATACTGTCCTGGCAGCACCTCACTGGCTTCCTGTTTTTCAATTTTAAAGCCACACTTTCATTTTTCTTTCTTTTAAAGACTTTTCAGTTGTCCTTTGATGTACAATCCCCTGAGAAAGTATTTGCACTCCCCTAAATTCTTCTGTCACTTCAGATTTGTCACACATTACTTGTCTGAGATCTTCAAAAAACTGAAATACCGCTATAAAATGTAATTTAACTAACTTGAAATGTTGTGGCAGGACATTTAATAATAACCTTTAATAAAATACAGCATCAAAAAAAAAGGGTGCAGGAGTGGTTTGAATGTAGTCCTGCTAGTTACTGGTCTTTTTTTATAATGTATCTGTAATCTAATTACAGTCCTTTTTCATATCTTGATCACACAGTTACTCAGACTGCAGTACTGCTAACTAAACAGTTTAACGCTTAATTCTACAGTGGTGCAGCACTCACACAATGTGTCATGTGGCTACGGCCAAAAGACGTCATGCGGAAAAAAGTGACGGTACTCTTAAAAAAAGAGTACCGCCGAAAAGGTTCTTTTAAATTTGGATCATTTTCCACACTAGACTCAGACTGAGTTTATACATAAATATACGGTTAGTCTATTAATGGTCTGAACGTGTTCCTAGGAATTGTACTCACATGCAAATATTGACGCAATAACACTTAACCTATGGGCTAATTAATCTTACTGCTCACTTTATTCAACCACAGAAGCACTGTATGCTGTGTGTGTTTGGCTGGTGGACTATGATGTGTGTAAAAAGCCTAGCAGCACCAGGCCTGATCCATCATAGCAGTGCAACACACACACACACACACGGGTGACACTACAGTACAAATGTTTCTGCCATTTAGGCTGAAATACTGTTTTCTAAGTGCTGTTGAGAATGTGTTTTTCACCCTGTGAGTGCTGGCGTAGGCTCCTGTGACCGTGGTTCAAAAAACGAATGGATCGATGATTCTTAAAGATTCTGTGTTTCCTGGGGACATCTGAAGCATTTTTAATGAAATAAGGAGAAAAAAAAAAGAAAAAGGTAAACATTGTAGCGGAATGGGACGGGCAAAAATGCTGTTTTCTAAGTGCTGTCAAGAGACGATTTTAATATTTTTTTAATTAGTTGTTTGAAATATACATAGGTTATTGTGAAGGATGCTTTACTTGTGTTTAAAAATCGATTTTACTTATTTTTATTATACACACATATTTAAAATGGTAGCATAAGCGGCACAGAAAAGGCACTGCAGTTGTGGAATCTCTTGTACTCTGAGTCGACCTTGTACCAACCCCCCTGTGGCCATTTTATTAAAAACAGCTGCTATTTAGGTGCACTTTGTAAGTTTAGAATTACTGACTGCAGCCCACCTGTCTGTTAGTAAGTGTAAAGCTGTAAAACAAGACAGAGAAACACCCTAAACATGTTGCCAGTCCATCATAGGAAAAACATATATTCACATACACAGTCCCACCTACAGGGCAGTTAGCATTTCCAGTTCACCTGACATGCATGTCTCTGGACTGTGGGAGGAAAACAGAGCAGCTGACTGATGATGTGAAATGTTTCATTGTGGAGAAATGCACTCAGATTTCTTTCCAGTGGTGGTGAATGGAACCAGGGGTCTTGATGTCTGCATCCCAAATTTAACCATTTTATTTACTAAGCCCACCAGTGAACTTACACCAGTGATCTTCTAAGTGTGTAGATGTAACTCTGATGGTAAAATAGTGGTGAACCTGAAGACAACAGATCTCTTAAGATGCAAAACCTGCATGTACCTCTCCACCACCAATGGGTTTTAAAAATTAGTTTTAGGCCAAAAAGCAAGAATGTCTGTAATAACTCCTCAGACACCTGGTTTCTGTCACCACCACTGCAATACCGCAAAATCTGCCTTATAAATGCATGGTTAACATCAAACCACTCTGAATGCCTTTAAGTTCCTTCTTACTATAGAAACAGTGTTTAAATAAGAATGCTGTACAGGCATCGTGCAGGTGGAAAGAATGAGTACGCAGTGAGTAAGTGGTCACATGAGTTAATGACATTGTGATAAGGAAGTGAAAGTCTTCTAACAAGATATGACAGTTGACAGTTGCACTGAGGAATCAGCAAAAAAAGGTTAGACCCTCCCATGGGAATCCTTATGCTTCAGTGTGTCACTCAAGCCTCGACCTCATTTAAAATGAGATTCACAAGGTAGGAACAATTAAGTGAGCATGTCATCTTCATACAGTCCGAAACCAGCCTAAAGCTGGATGAGTGGTCTGACAGCTCTTTTATTACTGTCATACATCGCAACACACTCACCTGCATGACACAGTAGATTTTAGTTCAAACCGGGTAAGTTAACGCATTATTATTGCGTTAATGCATTACATACTTAACGCTTACAATTGTACCGTGCATTAATGCAGTTTTTTTATTAGTCTTATTTTGAAAGTTCGTTGCTTTTTGTCCTCAACCATTTAAAACTCACTCTAACAGGGACACTGTTTAGAAAAAAAAGAAAACAGATTTTTAAAGGTTACCTTGCTGTTGCTCGGAAAGTGCTTGTTATAATGTTATGGTCGTGGCTCTGGACTGTGGCTCTTCCACTCCCACGTGTCCGAGAGGGGAGAAGTCCCCCGCCTGCTATTATGGTTCCGGGACGCAGTGCTCTGGACTCTGAGGGTTACTTAAAATGTGGATGCCCTGGCAATGGCAAATAGCTTTGGTTTTATATAGCTTTGCTTTTTGTTTAAAGTGTTTGAAAACCAAATGTTATTGCACTTTTGTTTGTATAGCAGTACTTTTAAAATAAAAGTGCGCAATATACTACTTTTGAATTAGTTGTTGAATCTTTGCGTATAACAACGCAATTAATTGTGATTAATCGCAGGTTATCGTGTTTAATCACAATTAAAAATGTTAGTCCTTGCCCAGGATTATTAAAACTATGCTCACAGAAAAAAGTTGGAATCTCTGCATCAGAATCTAGAACATGTTAAAAGAACGTTCTCTGAAATTGTTTTTCCACCCAATAATCTGAGCAGACAGTTCATTTGAATGAAATAATTGTTTCTAAAGTTAAGAGCTTTTAAAGACAATGACAAATGAGCAGTATAATCACAAACAACTGTCCATTCTGGTTAGAATTTATGGTCTTAAATGTCTTCAACATTCCCTTTTCTTTGTCTTTCATTTACCTATCTGAACATAATTTTGTGACTTTTGGAAATTAGAAATTTGGAAGATCATTTAGAAGATAATTTATGGTCATACATGAAGCACCAATTAAATTTCAGTGACTAGAAAGTACATTATAAATTAGACTGTCGTGTAACTTCATTATACTATATGAATGCTTGCTCAATAGGGCTTTATAGAGTCCCCTGAATATGCTTTTCTTTAAAACATAATGTTGAAAGTTCATTGCTGAATTTATACAATCTAAACATAAACCTAACCTTCATTTCAAACCAAAACCTAAACATAATCCACTTATGCTAATTAACCTAGTTTCAGAATTTTTGTTAACAATTAAAGCATCTGTATAAAATCTGTGGCATAATGTTTATTGCAATAACATAATGTTTCATCTAATACTACACTCTTTATTTTTTTCATATTTCCCCCCGACATGTCCAATTTCACCCACTAGCTAGGATTCCCACAGCCACATGATACACCAGTGCTGAGTGGGAGAGGGCTAACATGTAGTCTCGTGATGAAACGCTTTTCACAATTTGTTATTAGACAGATTATCAACACATGTTGCCTGCATGAAAAGAAAGCCCATGTAACAGTCTTGTCCTGCTTTGATCTGTCACGCGCTGCTCTGTTTACTTTGTCATGCCCTGTTTTTGTTTAGCATGTCTTCTATTTATATCTGGATATTGTCATGCCCTACTCACGTTTTCACCTGCATATTTGTAATACTGACCCATCACAGTTTTTTCCAGGAAAAGCGTTGTGTACTTGTACCACTGTCTGCGTCATTCATTTACCCAAGGCCTGTTGTCCCATTTCTATGTTCTACTTTCAGTTCGATATACTCATTCCTAGTCTTTTGCTTTCTATTAGTTCATTAGGGGTAGGGGTGGCCTAGTGGTAGGATACTTGCCTCTGGACCAAGAGGTCGTGGGTTTGAATCCTACCTTCAGCACCACCACTGGGTTCCTGAGCAAGACCCTTAACCCCAAGTTGCTCCAGGGCAACTGTCCCTTGTTGTTAGGGAATGGAAGTCACTTTGGATAAAAAGCGTCTGGTAAATGTCTCAATTAATAAAGTTTGTGTTTCACATTTACGTCCTCTTCTCGTCTTCCATTACCCTCAATAAGTGAGAGTTCAAAAGTCTGTCATGTCAGCTGTTTGACATGCGTTTGCTGAAAGGAATCATCTGAAAATCTGTAAGTTTAGATGAAATTTACGAGATGTCGCCTACATCTAAGTCCCAAAATACTGACTGCAGTGACACACACACCGAAACTTAAATGATGGGAAGGAAATGATGTAAAGTGCATTTTTGTTTCGGTACAGTGTGTTACCAGTTATCAGTTATTTTTCAGTCTGTTTACAATAAGACTCATTTCCTGGCTTTGTATCCTGAAAGCCTCGGCCTGAATTTGTTGAAATCCCCCATGTCACCTCTTTTTATTTAAACAAAGGCTCCAGATGTTCATGGGCTTCATTAGAATACGTTCTCTAAGGGTCTGGCTGGGTCTAGGGGATAGAGAACCAGCCCTCCAAAAATTCTACATTAGAACATTCCTTTTCTCAAAAAAAGTGCTACTAGTTTTCATATACTGCAGATGAAACCCCAATTAAAAATGTTAAAAAAATGAAAATCTGTTTGATAAACACAGTGAAAACACTGTGTTTTTATTTATAAATTATTATTATTATTCTCTTTCTAATTTTTCCCTTTCTATTCTCCTTAATCTTTAATGCATCTAAGGTTTAAGTAAAGGATGATTGATTGATTTAAGCCCTTAACTGCAGACCACACAAAAAGGGAATTTCCCTTCTCTCAGGACTATCCCGTTAAAATGATTCTGAAAAGAATTAGGGATTGTACCCTCAACCATCCTATCCTCTTATACTGGAAAACCTTGAATCACAATCATGTTTATTGAGCAAGTATGTGAGCGAACACATACAAAGAATTTGATTCTGGTCGATTGTGTCTCTCAGGCACAACAGTATAAAATAACAACAATATGTAAAGACACAATGAACAATATACTAAACAGTATAATATACAATAATGTACAATCTACAATATGAATATGCAAAATGGATTTCTATTTATAAATATAAAGATAAATGTTAATAAATGTATATAAGTATTATTTGTACATATAATATGTTTATACTATTTATAAATATATGTACGTATATATGTACAGTGGAGGAAATAATTATTTGATCCCCTGCTGAACTTATAAATTTGCTGACTTACAAAAAAATGAACAGTCTCTAATTTAAGAGGAAGTTTCATTTTTATAGAGAGAGACAGAATATCAACCATAAATCAAGAAAAAAACATGTTACATAAAAGTTGGTTTGCATTTCACTGAGTGAAATAAGTATTTGATACCCAAGCAAAACAGGACTTAGCACTCCTCTTTACACAAACTCTCTAAATCTTGACTGCTGCTTGGCAACTCAAAACTTCAGCTCCTCCACAGGTTTTCTATAGGATTGAGGTCTGGAGACTGGCT
>JBBJLS010071536.1:0-11037 GCA_037577275.1 Bryconaethiops microstoma
CCCCTCATCTCTTTTCTCAAGACCGAATTCATCGACTTTTGATAACGCCTCTCTCTAATCCAAGTCTGACCACCTCATCCTCAATCCTATTACTCACCCCTCGCTTTTCCCCACGCCTCCCTCTTCTTCTCTTTCATTTACCACCTCTACGAAATCCACACACGTTTCCTTCTGACCATCTCCAACCTCTCCTCTTCCATCTACCCCCAATTCTTTAGCCTACAATCCTTTCCAAATCTGTTTAGCTCCCGATTTAACACTAATCACTACCCCTTCCTTTCCGACTACCATCACCCAAACTCCAGCTCTGCCTCTACACACTCAAGGTCCAACTCCCTCTCTACGTACCCAAGTAAATGCCCCATGTCCACACATACAAGGTCCAACTCCGTCTCCGCTTACGCAAAGTCCAGCTCCATCTCCACGCACCCCAGTTCCAGTTCCGTTACCTCGCACCCAAGGTCCAGCTCCGTCTCCACGCACCCAAGGTCAAGCTTTGCCTCCACTTATACAAGGTCCAACTCCATCTCCACTCACCCACAGTCAAGCTTTGTCCCCTCGCAACCAAGATGCAGTTCCGTCTCCACGTACCCCAGTTCCAGCTCCGTCTCTACACACTCCAGGTCCAACTCCCTCTCTACGTACCCAAGTAAAAGCCCCATCTCCACGCATACCAGATCCAACTCCATTTCCAATCACGCAAGGTCCAGCTCCATCTCCACGCACCCCAGTTCCAGTTCCATTACCTAGCACTCAAGGTCCAGCTCCTTCTCCACGCACCCAATGTCAAGCTTCGTCTCCACTCAAGGTCCACCAGCATCTTCATACACGCAAGGTTTCGCTCTTACTTCCCTCGCCCAAGGACCAGCACCGGCACCCCATGCCCAAGGTCCAGCACCGACACCCCATGCCCAAGGTCCAGCGCTGGCACCCTGTTCCCAAGGTCCAGCGCCTGCACCCCGTGCCCAAGGTCAAGTACCGGCATCCGGTGCCCAAGGTCAAGTACCGGCACCCCATGCCCAAGGTCCAGCACCGGTACCCTGTGCTCAAGGTCCCACGCCAGCACCCCGTACCCAAGGTCCAGTTCGTGCACCCCGTGCCCAAGGTCCTGTACCGGTACTGGAATCACCTACTTCTGAACCAGCACTGGTCTCCATACCGGTCACCTCTACTCTCGACTCAGCGCCGGTTCCCGTACCGGGCGCCCCAGCTCCTGAACCAGTGCCAGTCTCCGTACCAGGCACCTCTACTCTCGACTCAGCGTCGGTTCCCGTACCGGGCGCCCAAGCTCCTGAACCAGTGCCGGTCTCCGTACTGGGCACCTCTACTCTTGACTCAGTGCCGGTTCCCGTACCTGGCGCCCCAGCTCCTGAACCAGCGCCAGTCCCCGTACCGGACATCTCTACTCCTGAACCAGCGCCGGTCCCCGTACTGGGCATTTCAACCCCTGAACCAGCGCCGGTCCCCATACCGGGCGCCTCTACTCCCAAATCAGCGCCGGTCTCCATACCAGGCACCTCAACTCTCGACCCAGTATCAGATCCCAGACCGGACTCACCAACTCGACTACCAGTCCCAGTCCCAGGCCCGTTTCCTGCACCAGACTCACCAACCTCAGCTCCGGACCCAGAACCAGCCTGCGCACTGCCCCCTTTGACCCCAGTCACTGACCAAGGTCAGGCTTTCAATCCAGGCTCTCAACCAATCACCATTCCAAGGACGGTGCATCACATTATTGCCCCTTTCAATGAGCAGACACTTTTGCCTCCTCCTCCTCTGCCTCCTCCTCCGTGGGGGGGGACGCACTCTGGATTTTTCTTCCTCCCCTCCATCCCTGACGGCATGGACTGGGAGGTTTTCCTTTTGTCAGTGCCTCGGCGTGGCAATTCTTTGGGGGTGGTGTACTGTCACAGTCCCGATCCACGACCACCAGAGGGCACCACTAATCGGGACTGGAGATGTCTCTTCATCCAGCGACCAACAGAGGTCGCCTCGACCAAGTATGGAAAAGACGTTAATGCTTGCAGTACTGTTCCATGGCCACCCGAGGGCACCTGGAACAGAGACCGGATATCTCCTCCCCCTGACGTTAATAAGGAGATACAGCTGATCCACATTACACTGTAATTGTCAAACCTCATCCATTGGTTCACCTCTTGTATATATAGTAGTCACCTGATGTCACTAACTTGTGGATACATACACCCTCACGATTTCTTCCTTACCTTCAACTTCTAAATTCTAAAGATTCCTTCTCAGGCCCTCGTGCCTTGGTTAAGTTCTGTTGTTTAGTAGTGTTTGTTTGAGTTCTGTTATTTCTGTTAATAAAGATCCTATCCTCAAGATGTCCCTCTGCGCCTGTGCTTCGTTCACCTCCTTCCTATCCGGCCCTCGACACATCGTGACACAAACATCAGAAGCCATGGGTCTCAGTTCATTTGAGGTATGCAATGGTTTCCAGCCTCTGATGTTTGACCATCAAGAACCGGAAGTTGATGTACCATCAGCTCACCAGTTGGTCCGCCAGTGCTGACAGCTTTGGTCACAAGCCCACGTTTCCATCCGGCTGACCAACGACCGGTATGTACAACAGCATCGCCATCCCCCTCCGGGACATTTGTTCCATGTAGGTAACAGGGTCTGGCTATCATCAAAGAATCTTCACCTTCAAGTCCAAAAGCTCACTCCCTGCTTCATTGGACCCTACAAGATAACCCATCGGATACATCCGACTCCAGCTGCCTGCCGCACTCTGGGTCCACCCCGTGTTTCATGCCTCACAATTAAAACCTGTTTATTTTTCTCCATTACAGACACAAGTTCCTGCCTCCCCTGGATTGTGAATGGTGCCCCTGTGTAAACTGTCTGGCGTATCCTCGACTTTCGTCGTAGGGGCTGTGGCACCCAGTGGACCGGGAGGGCTACAGTCCTGAGGAGATAAAACCCAGTCAGTTTATCTTGGAACCGTCCTTGATTCAGGAATACCGTCAGCGGGGGTGCTCCCTTCCGGGTCCGTCTGGTGACGGCCCTGGAGGGTGGGGTACTGTCTCACACACGGGACACGTGACGCGCAGGAGAAACTGGAAATGAGTGCGTCACATGGTATAAAAGGCCAAGGAACGGTGGTCCTATTTGCTCAGTCATTCAGCAAATAGCACCTTCCCAAGAAGAGATGGTGAAGAATAGCAGTCTTCACCATTTCTTCTTGGGACCATGAGTACTCACAGCCATACCCTTTATGTGTGTATGAGAGTGTTGATTCTGGTGGGAATCTTTGCTCTGTGTAGAGTACTATCAGAACAACGTGTGTGAACCACCTACTCTTGACGCTACATGGGTGATACAGTAGTATTCTCTAATTATGTGCAATGGGAGGGATGGAAGGAATAATGCACTTGTCAGAATTGTAACATAGCTAGTGTCTCAAACGAGTTAGTGGAGAAGTGGGGCCAGAAATAGGGCCAAAATGTCTGGAATAAGACAAATGACAAACATTTCAATAACAATAATTGTTTTTCTGCTTGGACCTAAACTGCCCCAAGGTGTAACTGTGAGTGAGTATGTGTGTGTGAGTGTGTTTGTCTGTGTATTTGCCCTATGATGGACTGGAGTCCTAACCAGGGTGTTTCTCCATCTTTTGCGACATTAACATTATTCTTTTATGGTTTTTGGGGTAATTTGGTGGTTCCCAATGACTGTGTTTGTGTGTGTGTGTATCTGTGTGTCTATAGCTGTGGATGTAATTGCTCTGTTTACTGTAAATCTCCATGCAGTCTTTATACATACCTACAGCAGGCTTAAACCACACTATGTTCTTTCCTGGATGTGTGTTTAAGATCGTTACGGCTCTTATGGGAGGGTGCCAATGTCCATAATGCAGTATACTGGTAATACTGATAATATTTCTTTGATTGTAAGGTTTTTGTTGGTGAAAAAAAAGCCCTAAGAAACAATATCTGAGCAAAAACAGGTCTGAGCACTCTTGCAGTAGTACTACATTTAACACCCCATTTGGCTGGGTCTCCAAATGTTTCTTGCTGCCTAATAAATAACCGGAGTCTTTTTCTCCAAGTTTTCCTTTTGATTCAGAAATCGTGACAGACCCTCCCCCCTAATGGTGCCACTCTGGGGTGCCTAAACAGACCTCCCAGCCCACACAACAGTGGAGGAGGGGAGGATGAGAAAACACCAAAGTCCATCTCCAAGGCGGTGGCAGATGAGGCGGTGAAGGAGGTGACCTCTCTGCAGAAAAGGAGGCCGGTACGAAGACTGGTGTAGTGTCAGGAGCTGAAGCAGCCAGTGCAGGGTCAGGATCTGAGACTGCTGACGTGGACACCGGTGCGGGTCAAAGTCTAAGGCGGCTGGTGCAGGGTCAGGAGCTGAGGCAGTTGGCATGGGAACCGGTGCCAGGTCAGGAGCTGAGACGAACGGTGCGGGAACCGGTGCAGAGTCAGGAGCTGAGGCGACTGGCGCGGGAACCGGTGCAGAGTCAGGAGCTGAGGCGACTGGCGCCGGAACCGGTGCAGGGTCTGGAGCTGAGGCGGCCGGTGCAGGGTCAGGAGCTGAGGTGGCCGGTGCAGGAACCGGTGCAGGGTCAGGAGCTTGGGCGGCCGGTGCAGAGACTGGCGCTGGAGATTGGGTGTGGTGCGGAGGTCATGGGGAGAGAGCTGCTGCGCACTTGAGCTGCAGAAAAAGTTAGGCTGGTGTATAGAACTGCGGCAAATGCTGCTGAGCTGGTTGGGGCCGCGGCGAAGGCTGCTGAGCTGGTTGGGGCCGCGGCGAATGCTGCTAAGCTGGTTGGGGCCACGGCAAAGGCTACTGAGATGGTTGGGGCCACGGCTAAGGCTGCTGAGCTGGTTGGGACTGCGGCGAAGGCTGCTGAGCTGGCTGGAGTGGAGCGACTGAGAAGACTGCTGGGCTGACTGGAGTGGAGTGGAGCTGCTGAGAAAGTTGCTGGGCTGACTGGAGTGGAGTGAAGCTGCTGGAAAGGCCACTGGGTTGACTACTGGAGCTGCTGAGAAGGCTGCTGGGCTGACTGCTGGAGCTGCTGAGACGGCTGCTGGGCTGACTGCTGGAGCTGCTGAGAAGGTTGCTTGACTGGCTGCTGAGAAGGCTGCTGGAGCTGCTGAGAAGGCTGCTGGGCTGATTGCTGGAGTGGCTGAGAAGGCTGCAGGGCTGACTGCTGGAGCGTCTGAGAAGGCTGCAGGGCTGACTGCTGGAGCGTCTGAGAAGGCTGCAGGGCTGATTACTGGAGCGTCTGAGAAGGCTGCAGGGCTGACTGCTAGAGCGTCTGAGAAGGCTGCTGGGCTGATTGCTGGAGCGTCTGAGAAGGCTGCTGGGCTGATTGCTGGAGCGTCTGAGAAGGCTGCAGGGCTGACTGCTGGAGCGTCTGAGAAGGCTGCAGGGCTGACTGCTGGAGCGGCTGAGAAGGCTGCAGGGCTGATTGTTGGAGCATCTGAGAAGGTTGCAGGGCTGACTGCTGGAGCGGCTGAGATGGCTGCAGGGCTGACTGCTGGACTGACTAGAACTGAGCTGGTGGGAGCTGGGCTGAGTAAGGCTGAGCAGGCTGGAGCTGGACTAAGTAGAGCTGAGCGGTTAGAGCTGGACTGAGTGGAGCTGAGCTGGCTGGAGCTGGGCTGAGTGGAGCAGGGTTGAGTGGAGCTGAGCTGCATGGGACTGAGCGGGCTGGAGCTGGGCTAAGTGGAGCTGAGCTGAGTGGAGCTGGGCTGACTGGAGCTGGGCGGGCTGGAGCTGGACTGAGTGGAGCTGAGTGGGCTGGAGCTGGGCTGAGCGGAGCTGAGCGGGCTGGAGCTGGGCTGAGTGGAGCTGGGCTGAGAGGAGCTGAGCGCTGTGGGGCTGAGTGGGCTGGAGCTGAGCTGAGTGGAGCTGGGCTGACTGGAGCTGGGCTCACTAGACCTGAGGGGCTGGAGCTGGACTGAGTGGAGCTGAGTGGGCTGGAGCTGGACTGAGTGGAGCTGATCAGGCTGGACTAGCCTGAGTAGAACGGAGCTGCGTTGGGGTGAGCTGGGTTGGGCTGAGCTGAGTTGGATTGAGCCAAACATCTATGTGGAGGCTGAGCTGAATCAGGCCCCCCAGTGTTCTGGGAAGTTCGACCCGGGACAGCTCATCTTTCAGGTAGGGAGCCAGACCCTCGTGGTACTTTGACCGAAGAATCGCGTCACTCCATGAACCCTGGGTCATCAGGGTGCAGAACTCTATCACGTATTCACGGACCGTGCAAGCTCCCTGCCATATGTAGAATAACCAGGGGAACGAAGACTCACCGGAGGAGCAGAATGGTGGACTTAGAATGCTGGGGAAGCCACAGCTGTTATCTTGGTTTTGCTGGGTCCAGCGCATGCTGGTAACATGGAATGAGCTGGTGGTCAGCCTGGAGCTGGCGAGTCTGCTGTGCCTTGAGGGGTGGAGCATTTTGTCACAATCCGGTCCTGTTCAGACAGAGAAGAAGAGATGGAGGCACAGGCACAGACTTCCATGAGACGGGTTTTATTTCATACAAAACAAGAACAAACAAAAACCAGGCACGGGTGTGAAACACGAGAAGCTGGAGATTAGGAGACAGATGAAGACAAAGACCGGAGAAAGATGAGGGTAGACAATGCTCCACACCACCTCTGAGGACCGCGCACCATAAGTACAAGAGCTGGGGCTAATCAGCCCTCCGGTAAACGATCCTCAGCTGTGGGCGGAGGATAGTTCATAGTCCCACAGCGGCCCCCAGCGGCTGCTGACCAGAATCGTGACAATTTATAGGCCATCTGGCATTTACATCATGCTTAAGATCTAATTACAGACTTTCAATATTACTAAGGAGGGTGGAGGATGCTCCAAATCCTTTATTGTTCATTTCTTAAAGTAGTTCAAGGCTGATTTTGTGTGATTTCAGATCATGTAGGACCTTAGATTTCCTATCCTATTCACCATTTAGGAGATTCATCCTTGTGGAAGGTGTTCTTTAATCATTTGTTTCAGTTTGCAAGCACATTTTCCAGATGTTTTCCTTGGTCTTCCAGATCTTGTCTTAACCCTTCAGCGCAGTTGAGTCGCCTGACTACTTTCCATTAAAGTGTACCATAACACTGGTGTGTTCTGGAATGTTTGGTATCAGCAGCACTGTAAAACAAATCCTTACACCTTGCACAACTATTGAGAATAACTGACACACATCAAAGTAATACTGTCAAGCTGTTGTATTGGCTAACTTTATAAAACTTCCTCATGAAGTATTCATGTTTTTACGTATTCATTTATAACTATGGCACTGTAACCATACCAATCAGTTTGTGCTGTTGTACAACAAATGTGATTTTCCTGTCGAATGAGTCAAAGCCAAATAAGTGACACCAGCATCAAGATAAAAACTGTCACAGTGATGAGATGTGTGTAACATTAACATCTTTATTTAAAATAAAGTGGTAAATGTACACCTAAATGCTCACTGTCTCTATCGTCAGTGGCCTGAAACTGCTCATCTGAAACTGCGTCACTGCAGTCACGTGGTGCAACCAGAGCAAATATAAAGACATTTTACCAAACTGTCACATCTGGTCCATCTCAGTCACGCCCCCAATGGAGCCCGTCGCCTGAGTACTAGGTGTTACACAGCCCTGGGCACGTTATTGTGATTCCATAGGTTGTCGTGTGTGTGTGTGTGTGTGTGTGTGTGTGTGTGTGTTCGTTTAGTGCCTAGGCAACCCAGGTGAGAGTGTGGAGCTTCGTTAGCTCATTAGCTGGGTTGCTAGGTACCTAACGACATGTCCACCTGTCTTGTGTTTAGTGTAAGTAGTAGTTGTTATTGAGTTGATTGTCTGTGTCGTGTGATTGGCTGTCTGCATGTGCATGTAAGTTTAAAAGCCCAGCTGAGCCACAGAATCTTTGCGTGGTCACCCAACTTGTATCTTGGGTTCTGGTTTGGGTTTTGTATTGGGAAAGATATTATCACTCTTGACTGCATGCTTGTGTTCACTAGATGGTGAATAAGTCTGAGGCACGAGAAGGACTTTCCTGTTGGCAACCAGCGGACTCTCTAAGTGACAGTGGAGAGCTTTCTATGCCATCTAAGCAACATGAAGCTGGATCCTTTGTGTACACCCACTGCTTGGTACTTGACTGTGTGCTTCTCCTATGTGTCTTTCCCCTGTGTGTTTACAGGTGTGAGTGTGGGAGCAGCTTCGCCTTGTGAGAAACTCCACGGAGTGTGGAGCAAGTGTACTGGCCCCTGGAGACAGAGGGCTTGCTAAAAGCTTCAAGAGAGTGTCAACTCTGCAGCAGAGTCCCCTTCCATTGTTTTGTTTAAGTTTCGTTCAGAGTGAAGGTCCTCCAAAGCTTTGTTCTTCATCTGTGTATCCAGGTCCTCCGGTTTGACTGTGTATCTACCTTGTTTCAAGCTCATTTGTGTGTGTGAAGCCTGCATGGCATCTTGATCGTGAACTTTGTTAATTAAAAACCTATATCTCCTTCTAACACTGTCTCCTGCTAGTGTGTACACCCCTTAACCGACATGACACAAAGTAACAGATTGTTGAATTTTAGTGTGGAACACTGACACACAAGCAAAATAATTGCTGGTGTTACCATTTTGTTTGTGCAAAAATTCTACTTTTTGCCTGTCAAACTGTCTTCTTTTTGGCATATGGAGTCGATTAAATAAAAAAAATGGGAAAAAATATTTTACTGTGACAGGCTGCAAAGTGTCTAAAGATACAAGATGCCTATACAAAAGTGTTCTTACCATTCAGCATTCAGTACCACCAGCAAACTAATCACTAGCCTGATCATCAAGACTTTTGCACAGTACTGTACTTCATAGCGTTTTCCATGTTGCACTGACTGTCTTCCACTTAGAAAATGAAAACAGGAAGTTTGACTGGAAGTGTGTATAATACAGGCCAATATGCTTCTTCCGGAAATGTAATAGATAACATTTACCTACACATACCTAGTACTGGACTAGTGATGAGGTCCTGGTTCTGTGTGTATGTGTGTGTAGCATAAATCGTTGAAGTCTTCTCAGTCTTCATTCAGTTCTATGACTCATGCACACACACACACACACACACACGTGGCTGCCTGAGGAGAGTATAAATGTACTTACGTGGCGGTACTTTAACCAAGCAAATTGCTTTAATGGCACAGTGTGTGTGAGCACTCCTGTCTCTCTGTAGCATTCCATGGGGGGTCGGTGACACACTCCGTTTCATGAATGTTTTGTGTGTGAGTGTGTGTGTGACAGAGAGAGAGAGGGATAATAAGGAAGTGCTGCCATAATTGCTGCGTCTTTCACACTCCTCTTGAGACGCCCCAGGGGAATGATGGCGGGATTAGAGAAGGATGAAAGGAGCGAGAGAGAGAGGACCCCCTGGGGAGGGACGAGTGAAGCAGTAACCCGGGGTCATGCTTAACAGGATGGCGAGTATGTGGAGTGCAGACTAATGTCTCTCTTTCTCCCTCTCTCCCTCTCTATCTCTCTTTCTCTGTAGGTGATTTTATGAATCTAAAATAACCCTCTCAACACCCAAAGAAAAACCAGCACATTTCAAACAATTTTCACTCTGCCCTCGTGTTCATGTTGTTCTCACTTTCCTCCAGCATTCAGCTATATTCTAAACATTTTGCATGTAAAATGAATACGTAACAAAACTGCACTCAGCGTCTCGCATGTTTCACTCATACAAATTGCTTGGTGGATAAGTGGGGGGACACGTCACCCCCTAACATAATGGTTCTGGTGCCCATGCATACAAGGCATCTCAAACCACAATTATAACCTAGAGGTAACAATAGAATAACACCCCCTTCACACTATTTCTCCATAATGTAACCTCAGCATCAGAAACCATTTTGTCAGAAAATTAGTTAGTGGGTGACAGGTAGATGTGCCCAGTTTGGGTCCAAGCGCCTGGGATCAGGGGCTGTGCTGGCTCGGACTACCGGGTTAGCTCCTAAATGCTTTGGTGATATTTGGTGATATTTTGAAGTCCAAAATTTCCTTGTTCCATGACTTGCATACTCCAATCATGTGATTAATTATCAATATTAACACATTAATGACACAGGGAAAAAGTATTGAACACACTTACTAAAATTTAATGCTTCATACAGCCTTTGTTGGTGATGACAGCATCAAGATGCCTCCTGTATGGAGAAACTAGTCTCTATCTTCCACAAGGTCTTTAAATCCTGAAGGTTCCCCTTCTATGAGCTCTGAGCTTCAGTTCTTTCCATAGATTTTCTATAGGTCAGGTGACTGGCCAGGCCATTCTAGCAACTTTATTTTCTTTCTGTGAAACAAGTTGAGAGTTTCCTTGGTTGTGTGTTTGGGATCATTGTCTTGCTGAAACATCCACCCTCATTTTATCTTCATAATCCTGGTAGATAGCAGCAGATTTTAATCAAGAACGGCTCTGTTCATTTTCCCATGTATTATTCAATTATATGACATGTGCTGTTTTCACTCCTCTGTCTGAAATCTTGCGGGGAGCATCTGGTCGTGACTGGTTTATGGAGAAATGATGTTCTTCCCACTTCTGGATAATGGCCCCAACAGTGCTCAATGAAACCTTCAGTAGTTTTGAAATTATTTTGTAATCAATGCCATCAGTATGTTTTGCAACAATAAGGTTGCATAGGTCTTTAGAGAGCTCCTTGGTCTTACCCATCATAAGATATTTCTTGCGTAACCCCTTGGTAATGAAACACCTTTTTATAGGCCATCAGTTGGGACTGAACCAGTTGATATTAATTGGCAGGATTGCTATCTAATTACTGATAGATTTCAGCTTGTGTCATGAATTTCTATTTGCACCTCCCTTTCTTCATGTGTTGAATACTTTTCCTTTGTGCCATTCCTTTTTATTACAAATAACTTTATTAATGAACATCTATGTTTTGATGTCTTTGCATGTGTGGATTGGATGGGTTGTTTCCAACATCTGGTGAGAATTTCATGTCAATAGCACCTTTAGAAATATGTTTACATAGAAAACTGGTGACATGTTCAATACTAATTTTCCCTAT